>PNEQ01062198.1:0-23388 GCA_003012365.1 Medauroidea extradentata | reverse complement strand
TGGCTCGTGACCCAGTATCATGCTGCTTATGACCCGCTCATCTACCAACTGTTGGCTAACTGCTGGCAAACTGCTCGTGACCCAGCATCAGGCCGCTTATGGCCCACTGATGTGCCACTTGTCTACCAACTGTTGGCTAACTGCTGGCAAACTGCTCGTGACCCAGCATCAGGCCGCTTATGGCCCACTGATGTGCCACTTGTCTACCAACTGTTGGCTAACTGCTGGCAAACAGCTCGTGACCCAGCATCAGGCCTTTTATGACCTGCTGATGTGCTGCTCATTTACCAACTGTTGGTTAACTGCTGGCAAACTGCTTGTGACCCAGTATCAGGCTGCTTATGGCCCGCTCATCTACCAACTGTTTGCTAACTGCTAGCAAACTGCTCGTGACCCAGCATCAGGCCTTTTATGACCCGCTGATGTGCTGCTTATTTACCAACTATTGGCTAACTGCTGGCAAACTGCTCGTGACCTAGCATCAGGCCGTTCATGGCCCACTGTCATGCTGCTCATCTACCAACTGTTGTCTAACTGCTGGCAAACTGCTCGTGACGTAGCATCAGGCCTTTTATGACCCGCTGATGTGCTGCTCATTTACCAACTGTTGGCTAACTGCTGGCAAACTGCTTGTAACATAGCATCAGGCCGCTTATGTCCCACTGATGTGCCACTTGTCTACCAACTGTTGGGTAACTGCTGGCTAACTGCTGGAAAACTGCTCGTGACCCAGCATCAGGCCGCTTATGGCCCACTGACATGCTGCTCTTCTACCAACTGTTGGCTAACTGCTGGCAAACTGCTCGTGATCTAGCATAAGGCCTTTTATAACACGCTGATGTGCTGCTCATTTACCAACTGTTGGCTAACTGCTGGCAAACTGCTTGTAACCCAGCATCAGGCCGCTTATGGCCCAATGATGTGCCACTTGTCTACCAACAGTTGGCTAACTGCTGGAAAACGGCTCGTGACCCAGCATCAGGCCGCTCATGGCCCACTGACATGCTGCTCATCTACCAACTGTTGGCTAACTGCTGGCAAACTGCTCGTGACCCAGCATCAGGCCGCTCATGGCCCACTGACATGCTGCTCATCTACCAACTGTTGGCTAACTGCTGACAAACTGCTCGTGACCCAGTATTAGGCCTCTTATGGCCTGCTGATGTGCTGCTTATCTACCAACTGTTGGCTAACTGCTGGAAAACTGCTCGTGACCCAGCTTCAGGCCTTTTATGACCCGCAGATGTGCTGCTCATTAACCAACTGTTGGCTAACTGCTGGCAAACTGCTTGTAACCCAGCATCAGGCCGCTTATGGCCCACTGATGTACCACTTGTCTACCAACAGTTACCTAACTGCTGGAAAACTGCTCGTGACCCAGCATCAGGCCGCTCATTGCCCACTGACATGCTGCTCATCTACCAACTGTTGGCTAACTGCTGGCAAACTGCTCGTGACCGAGCATCAGGCTACTCATGGCCCACTGACATGCTGTTCATCTACCAACTGTAGGCTAACTGCTGGCAAACTGCTCGTGACCCAGCATATGGCCGCTCATGGCCCACTGACATGCTGCTCATTTACCAACTGTTGGCTAACTACTGGCTAACTGCTGGCAAACTGCTCGTGACCCAGTATCAGGCCGCTTATGGCCAGCTCATCTACCAACTGTAGGCTAACTGCTGGCAAACTGCTCGTGACCCAGCATCAGGCCGCTCATGGCCCACTGACATGCTGCTCATTTACCAACTGTTGGCTAACTACTGGCTAACTGCTGGCAAACTGCTCGTGACCCAGCATCAGGCCGCTTATGGCCAGCTCATCTACCAACTGTTGGCTCACTGCTGGCAAACTGCTCGTGACCCATCATCAGGCCTCTTGTAACCCCTTACAGCATATTTTAGTAACGACGTAAAGATACACCCAGGGATTAACTGTAAATAAAAACAGGGCGGGCCGCGATATACCAAATATTACTATTTATTTCCAAGAGGTGAATGTACCAACAGTACAAGTATATTTAGGGAGCTCCTGCTATTATAAACACGGGCACACACACCCTTATAATAAAGACAGGCCAAACACAAACGAAATACAAAAATTTCTGCACACAGGCACAAAAATACAGGGCACGAATTGTCTCTGAAAGCGTATGTGCAGCAACACTGGGTCAACACTACAGTCTAGCCGCGAACAGAAAAAGCAAAGGGGGAAAGGTGACTGACTGTCTGTTTCACCCTAGAGTGACTAAATCATAAAACCGCTTATGACTCAAAAACTGCTGACTGGGTGACACGAAGATACATATAATCCAGAAGGTATGTCTTGAGCGTGCCCTTAGGACGGCTACTTCCATTCGTAAATCCAGTTATTTGCCGACAGTTATGAAACTAGGGCGAACCATAGTATAGCGGGCTGAGCAAAATTAAGTGTGTTTCCATCAAACATAAGGCTCAAACATCGTGTTCTTCTCGACACGAGTCGTGACACAGAAACAACAGTTCAGCAAATACCCTCATACACGAGGATAGGACGGGGGTAGTCTCCAAGTCCCTGCCACACCCCCGCAAACGTCCTGCCACCACAACAAGGTACTCAGTAGCACCACAATCCGTGGATCCAAAAGGAAACCCAGCTCCACCAGCTGGAAGTTGTATTCATGAAGGCACCCCGTGATCGGGTCAGGCGGGCAATGGCTCCACATCACTTCGGCGACGAGGAAGGAATATCCGCCACCGATCGCAGCCCAAACAGAACAGGCCTCATTTCACACACGCGAACCACAAGCAAACTCCCGCGATGTCAGCGCATTCTCGCGGCGGTGAAGGCAGTCTTCCAAACTCAGGGCAGGCAACCCCAACAAAAAAACCAAAACTTAGATACCAGCGTGACAGGGCAGTAGAAAAGAAACAAACAAAAAGCACAAGCATAACGGCGTAGACGTAAGCAAATTATAGGACGCAATATAGTAACGGGCGGCCGCACCGTTGCACGCTTATGACCCGCTCATCTACCAACTGTTGGATAACTGCTGGCAAAATGCTTGTGAGCCAGCATCAGGCCGCTCATGGTCTGCTGACGTGCTGCTTGTCTACCAACTGTTGCCTAACTGCTGGCAAACTGCTTGTAACCCAGCATCAGGCCTCTTATGACCCGCTGATATGCTGCTCATCTACCAACTGTTGGCTAACAGCTAGAAAGCTTCTTGTAACCCAATATCAAGCTGCTTGTGTGCTACTGAAGTTGAAGGGAGATAATTGACTGAGTGGAAGGGGGACTTAATCTTATTTTGGTGGTTCGAGCAAGTATAGCATATATAAAAATCTTTTTACACTGAAATGCAAAAAAAAAAAAAATTGTGTGCAAACATAGCTACTTATTGCCGTCATGATTTTGCAGTCCTTGGACACAAATATAATAATGAATTCCTTACGACAAATTTAGAACTAGTTTCCTTATTGCGTAAAATAAGTTTGCAGGTCAGATGGAGGAGCCTGAAGTTTTTATACTAGAGTAACAGTAATGTTTATAAACTTATTGCGAGATTATAAGCAATTTTGACTCACGATTTATGTGTAAGCATAATCATATTTCATTGAACACCATTTGGCTGTAAAAGTACAATTTTAGTCTTAACCAAATTTCGTAATTTAATTACGTTTTGAGCTAGCTGGGCTTAAAATAATCTTAGAGCCCAATTCAGAGTCGTCCTTCGAAAGAGCTGTCAACACCCATTCACCTTACAGCCTCTCCCCCACTTGTACTTCAAAAATGCCTTTCAAATGGCTGCCAGCTGAAAGCCTGTTCACTTCCACTTTTGGCACAGATCTGGAAATACTGCACATTTCCTCATACTTAACTGCTCACAGTGCGTGTAGTAACACATCAGTAGATAGATTTAGCGGGTTTTGGGACAATGGGATATGGGATAGGATCGTAGGATCCGCTGATGACGTCATTGCCGCCATCTTGGATAACGTCATTTTCCCCGTTTTTACCTCAAAAAAATAAAATTTCCCGTTTTCCCTCTAAATGTCCCGTTTTTCCTTCAAAATTTCCCGAATTTCTCTCAACATTCCCGGACAACTAAAAAAATTCTCAAAAACACCATATTGCTCAATCAGGCTGGAGGAGGCTGAAAAGGAGCAATAAGAAGCCTAAATGAGCAATATCTCTCATCGGCAATTAAGTTTCCAGCATCCATCTCGTCCAGGATACCTGCTGTCAATTAATTCAGTCAAATAAACTATAGAGGTTTTCTCAGAGTTTTCCGAAATTTCTTCTAATTCGCATTCCTACCAACCCCACTTATACCTTATATTGTAAAAATTTATTTCTAGTATAAATAAGTTAAGTAAATATCTATACCTCACCTGTATGAGCTCCCCCACTCTCTCTCATGCTAATAACCTAACCCAGACTCCTATCTTAGCTATTCCCGAACCAGTTTAAATACATTCAATCAATTAAAGTAATGGGGTTTTCACCGAGTCTTCCGAAATTATTTCGATTTTACATTCTAAACACACCCCACTCACATCTCATAACATAAAACATCTATTTAACGAAATTAATTTAAGTAATTAACTATATCACACCTAGGCGAGCTCCCCCACCACACCCCCTAGCTATTTCCGAACGATTTCCAATAAACTCAATAAAGTATTGGGGTCTCCTCCGAGTCGTCCGAATACTTTTCGATTTCGCATTCCTACCATCCCCCACTCACACCTCATACAGAATTTTTTTTTTCGATTAAATTAAAAAAATAACCAACAATATATGCCAAGATGGGGCTTCCTTACTGCCCCACCATACTTTAACTCAAGTCACTGACAGACACCTCCCCCTCCCCTCATCATCGCCAACCTGTTTTGACCTTCACCTTTCTTCCCAAGTCACTACATGCATGCGAACCACGCGCTCATCTCGTGACACTCCTCCCCTCCATTCCATGATGTCATCCTGTACCACCTTCCCCTCCTCCCCGAGTCAGCATATACATGTGTCGCAGTATGGCGCAATACTTACCTTTGTACTTCCCCCTCACTCCTCCATTACGTTAGTCATCACATTCCTGAGATGTGACATCATATTGGTGTTGCAGCATGGCGCAACTCTATAGGTAATTTTCAGTATCATTCTCGTGAGCACATTTCCCCATATCTAACCTCTAGGTCGGGCTGCAAGTAGTTACTGATCGTCTCCTAGGTGGTGTTGATTATTAGGACTTTGGTGCTGGGTCTTTCCACCAAGAGAGCTAGTAGCTACACCAATCTTCTTGGTTCCAGAGTCGTCAGCTAGGTAGCGTTAGTGCTGTATGTACTACTGGTTTAGTCCGTCTCCATTTCCAAGTATCACCGTTAGGAGCGCTACCCCACCTAACCTAACCTAACCTGACCTGTCCTTCTAACAAGTCACATTTCTAGCTTTGTCTCTGTTCTTCCTTTAAGCAAACACTTATATTCCCGTGTATGTCTGTCTTGTATTATTTTTTTTAAACTCGTGTACTGCTTTTAAGTATTTTTATCACTCCCTCCACACCTCTGCTCTCTCTCCCTCCGCAATGCTTCTCTCTCTTTCCCCACACTCCATTCTCTCCACCATCCTCTCTCTCGCTCCCTCTCCTACCACCCTCCTCTTCTCTCTCTTACTCAACCATCTTCATCTCTCTCCACCCTCCTCTCTCTCCACTTCCTTCGTTCTCCCTCACATACATCACATTTTGCTGTTTAGATTTCTGAGTTAAGCATCCAAAGCCCTTTTTTTTTTCGTTTTTTTTAAATATTATGTTTTTTATTTAATTTCAAGTAAGTTGAACTTTTAGTATGTGGTTTCTAGTGTCGCACAGTACCTACTGGTACTTTGATTTAAGTAATTTTCTTGTTTGTAGATAATTGTGTACAGTATGTTATTTACTTGATTTTTTTGCCTGTATCTAACCTGACCTAACTTAACCTAATCTAACATGTCCTTCTAACAAGTCACATGTCTCTGTACTTCCTTTAACCTAACAATTGTTTCCCTTGTATGTATGTCTTATACTACTTTTTTAATGTGTGTATTGTCTTTTAACATTTTTATATCACATTTTTTTTCTTTATGGATTTACATGTGCTCACTATATCTCTCATCACCTTCCCCTTCTAACTCTTTCAAACTCCTCTCTCTCTCCCTCCCTTCCGCCTCTCTCTCTCTCCCTCCCTTCCGCCTCTCTCCACCTTTCTCTCCCTCACACCACTAACCTTTCTCTCGATCTACTCTCATATCTCCCTCCCTTCCGCCACTCTCCACCTTTCTCTCCCTCACACCACTAACCTCTCTCTCGATCCACTCTCATCTCTCCCTCCCTTTCCTCATCTCTCTCCCTCTCGGATTTTACATGTCGGTTTTCTGTGTTAGGCTTTAAAAACTGTTTTTTTCGTTTAAATATATGGCTTTATGATATTTTTCTTGTACGTTGACCTTTTGGTGTGTGATTTCTAGTGTCCCAGAGTAACTTTTAGTGCTTTGGTATTTTCTTGTACGTAGATGATTGCGTTCAATATGCTATTTATTTGATTTTTCGACTGTAACTAGAACTTTGAAATACTATTCGTGTTAAACTTCTACTGAATTTTATTTTTTTCTGAATCTAAAATATCTGAGGTTTTTCAATAGGTATCAGAACTATTGTACAGATAACATTCTCGAGCTGTTGTGAGACATCGGGTCTACTGTATATCTGTAACTGTCCTCAGCGATGCAGTGATGTTCCTTAACCAGTTTCCATATGTAATATTAGGGAGTATCGTGATTTATTCGCTAACCTTCTCGTCACTGCTAATTCTTGTAGCTGCTAGTAGTGTAAAAAGCCTCTCTTCATTGTAGTTTTCTAGCAGTATAGGCGTTGCTTTAGGCACTAAACTTTGTCAGATAATATCGTTTAAGCTTATTGTGCAGATCTTCTCAGTGTAGTCAGAATGTATGACACTGTCGGGAGGGATATAATGAACACGACTTACCATTAGCCAGAGTATTATTTGGTAGAGGGTTCACTCCATCTTCGAACATACATCACGTGTCATCTAGTCTATTAAGCGCCAGTTTGTTGCTACACTCGGGATATAGGTGCGTCTTCCATTATCAGATTTTATATTCAGTTACTTACATAACCTTCTCTCTGTTCAGAGCCCTGATGTAGTCCTCAAAGTAAATTTTCTTTTTTATCACACATTTTTGGAGTCCGTTTTGCCTTTTTACATACATTCTCACAGCACCTGTACGCGTATATCTTTACACACCCTCCTACCAACTCAGTCATTGACACACCGTTACTTTCATCTTTAAATTAGTATATAACCTTATTTGTATTGAGGCTCGTAGCTTGGATGACCGATAGGATAGGCTGCTGTATCGAATTCATTCTGGAAGTTAGGATCGGTGAACACGTCTTGGTAAAAGTCGACTGTTCGTATTATGTAGATGATACTGTCGTTGTCCATGTAGGGTAACTATAAGTCATCACCATACTTAGCCTTCATTATTTTATAATGGAACCAGTAAATGAGCGTCTTCTACAGGTCAAGTACAGCAAGGCATGGTTAGATGGGCTTATCGAACAAGATTGCTTCATGGTCAAGTTTCACAAGCGACAGGTTTTCTGAGTAAATATTGCTGTCATTAAAGGCAGGTTGTAGGAGTCAGTCCGCAGGAGTCAGTTCGTAGGAGACAGTTCGTAGGAGACAGTTCGTAGGAGTCAGTTGTAGGAGTCAGTTCGTAGGAGTCAGTTCGTAGGAGTCAGTGTGTAGGAGTCAGTCTGTAGGAGTCAGTCTGTAGGAGTCAGTCTGTAGGAGTCAGTCTGTAGGAGTCAGTGTGTAGGAGTCAGTGTGTAGGAGTCAGTGTGTAGGAGTCAGTGTGTAGGAGTCAGTGTGTAGGAGTCAGTGTGTAGGAGTCAGTTCGTAGGAGTCAGTTCGTAGGAGTCAGTTCGTAGGAGTCAGTTCGTAGGAGTCAGTTCGTAGGAGTCAGTTCGTAGGAGTCAGTCCGTAGGAGTCAGTCCGTAGGAGTCAATGCGTAGGAGTTGTCGCCAGGCCACTGAACGTTAATCGAAAACTGCATATATATTGTATGGTGAACTTTGCACCGAGAAGTTTCCAAATGTATTCGTTGCGTAGGATGACAGTAATGTCCTAGATTACCTATGCAAGTTCTGCGAAAGTAAAGGTTTAATCATATGATTGGTTGTTAAAATATACAGGATGTTTCTTCGAACGTCTTCCAAGCAAAATTACAGTGGTTACAAGTTCACTAATGTAATTTCCATTATAGTGACAGTGGTTATACTCTCTACACCCCTCCACCCATGTATCCACACTCTTAAAAACAATCTCCTCACACACATATGTACACTCCTTATGCGTGCTCTTCACACGACTAGGAAAGTATCTAAGATAGCACTGCATGCACCTCACAAAGCACTGTAGGCTCCCCACACATCTCCACAAACTCGCACATACAAAAATATCACTAATGTTGTGAATGACTCCTCGCGCACACCACATTTCCCCACACCCTTCAAACATGTTCCCACGCATGTTCTCACACCCTCTGTCCGTGTCTCTACACTCTTATCAACCATCCCCCCACACACCTATGTACACTCCTCACACGACTATGTAAGTATCTAACGTAGCACCACAGGCACCGCACAAAGCACCACAGGCACCGCAGTTAGCCCCGCAAGCACCGCAGTTAGCACCGCAGGCACCGCAGTTAGCACCGCAGTTAGCACCTCAGTTTGCACCGCAGTTTGCACCTAAGTTTGCACCGTCGTTTGCACCGCAGTTTGCACCTCAGTTTGCACCGTCGTTTGCACCGCAGTTTGCACCTCAGTTTGCACCGCAGTTTGCACCACAGTTAGCACCGCAGTTAGCACCGCAGACACCGTACAAAGCACCGCAGGCACCGCACATATTTCGTATGCTCCGCACATATTTCGTTTGCTCCGCACATATTTCGTATGCTCCGCACATATTTCATATGCTCCGCACATATTTCGTATGCATCGCACGTATTTCGTATGCTCCGCACGTATTTCGTATGCTCCGCACATATTTCATATGCTCCGCACATATTTCATATGCTCCGCACATATTTCATATGCTCCGCACATATTTCATATGCACCGCACATGTATCTGTATACATCATACATGTCCACAGAACCTCCAAACATGTTCATATACATGTTTCCACACCCTCCACATTGTCCCCATACCCTGCAAACATGTCCCTACACATGTTCCCATACCCTCCACCGATAACATCGATTGGTCCTGGCTTCACATAATCTCATTCCAGCAAGAATTTAAGGACTCCGCAGTTATTACCTTTATTTTTACCTACTGTATACTATGATGTTACCATACGTACATATAAGTCAGGCTCACATTGGTGTAATCAATATCAGACTCGTATGGCTTCACATTCCCACGGAACACAGTTTCCACATTGACGAACTCGAACTTTACTATCATACCAGACCCTACTACGATTTTAGGGCAGGTTGATGGCGTCCTGGAACAGGATGACCGAGAACGTTCCAGTTATTACTCACATAGTTTTTCTGAGCTGGTCGTGCTACTTTACCCTTACAGATCTTCGTGTGCCTGGCCAGATTGTCGAGACGAGCGAACTAGGCGCTGCAGTAGTTGCACTTCAGCCAATTTCTTTCCATATTATGCTCACAATCTGCCTCATGTCGACGAGCAATGCAAAAATTCGGCGAACTGCTTCTTGCAATACTTACAGCAGGTAGTTACTTCCCTCTTGACATCACCATTACAGATACGTAAGTGCTTAATCAACTTGTTTTTGCGAGTGATTGTTACACCATACCGCTCACAGACCAGACACTCTTCATATCGTAGATTGAAGTCACAATTCTTCTAATGTCTCAGCATATTATTTCGCAAAGTAAAGACTTTACCACAGAACTTACAGTAAATAATGTTAAACGAAGAATACGGTCCTTCTAGTACGCTAGTTCGTTCTTCTACAAACTAGGCAAAATCTAACGTTAAATCTCTGGTTGCTCTTTACCCTAACCAAAAAATCTTGATTTATACACTATTCACTAGCTAATTAGCGCGATGGGCTCAACGTAGCTCACTTAATAAGCACTCGAAGTAGGCTGTGCGTACAGAGCTAGTACTTATTTCGTACAATATATTTACATTTTGCTAGCATTCATAGCCTCTGACTTATAAACAGAGGTCTCATAGAGTAAGATGTATGTACACGTGTTAGGTCCTGTTTTTCACGAAATTTGTATTAATGTACTGGGTGCGCACAGTACTGAATTACAGATTTTATTTTTTGCTAAAAAAATGGTTAAGAACTTGCCTTACGAAAAAAAAAAATATTAATCGCATTGTATAAAGCATCCTGTATGTGTTGTAGTCCGGATTAATTATGTAATATAATTTTAAAAAAATATTTGTAATACACCTTTAAAAGTTGTTTTCTTAGTAACTAAACACATATTTATTGGTCAGGACTTTATTCGATA
The DNA here is from genome assembly GCA_003012365.1 of Medauroidea extradentata. NCBI lineage: Eukaryota > Metazoa > Arthropoda > Insecta > Phasmatodea > Phasmatidae > Medauroidea > Medauroidea extradentata. The sequence goes on along the minus strand of PNEQ01062198.1, from coordinate 12,840 downwards.
GCGACCTCTGTAATAGTTCGCCGTGATGATAAATAAATCATCGAACTGTTATAAGTTCTCTTGAGACTCACGAGCCGGTAAGTATTAGTTTGAATACTGGTACATGCAAAGAACGCGAGAAGGATAGTTCTGAAACAGTAACATGACTCGATATCTTTTACTGTTAGCTTTAGGCTTCCCGATAGTAAATTTTATTTTTCAGGACCCAATAACAGCAAGGTTTAATTTACAGTGACGGGAGAAAGAACTCGGGCGGTAGTATGTATGGTTCGCCAAGATGCTAATATGTATTTACATGGTGAGAATCGACAAACATTACAGTAGAGGGGTAGATACTCGGAACCAAAAGTATAGTTTATTTTGTAGTCAGTACAAATAGATTTATACGTCATAATGTACAACAGGACGTTTTCCCAGCAGGCGAAATTTCGTTTTGACAGCATTTTACATCGCTCTACGTACGGGCCTTCAGCTTTTCTATAGTGTGAAAGTTAATTGTATATCCGTAATAAGTATATAGTTTAAAAATCCGCAACTATAATCGGCGATAAAAGGAAATAAACTCATATGGTTTTTGATCTCCGAACCCAGGACTAAGTCATCGCGAGCGTACATTCTACTTTGTTCTCTCAATTCACCCGTGTATAGGCTTTACGAAATTGAAAAATAACACATAGGAAATATTAATATGTTACTGAAATGCGGTTTGGTGTTAAAGTCGACGGTATTTGTACTGACCGTCTGTGACACACACGACTTTCCCGTCAGCTCTATTCTAGTCGCGTCACAAACTAGCAGAACATTAATCAAGTGTTTAACTGGATTAAGGAACGATGCTTAAAGCATTTGGTAATGCGAGGCAGGTATTTACATTGCAGGCATCTGACCTTTACCATCAACTCCTTATCACAGTAGGCACGGTAGTAAAGACTTAACCTCGGATATAATAGTCAATGTATTAATTTCGAACTAAGGACTGTATGTTAGCGCTTCACACACACCTGCAATAGTTATCGCTTTTTGTAATAATATATAAAATAATCCTACAGTAGCGGATATTCATGCATAGCTGAAATTTTATGAAAAAGTTGTAGTTTTAATGAAAATTATTTTTGTGCGAGCTGCGTATAATAAAAACATGCGTTTAATTACACATGTATCGTAAGTGTATACTATTAACGGCAGTATATATGCTTGTATCAGACATGCAGTAAAATACCTACTTATTAATACTTTACTAGATGAAAATATATGTCTCGGGTGGTTTAGATAGGCCATATATGCGAAACAAATACGTTTAATTACGGCTGACATATATCTATCGGGCTCAAGTAATATTAATGTTTGCCTTAGATTAAGGACTAGCTTTTTCATACTTAGAATAAACATTTTCAACAGCCTGCGCGACTCTTCCTTATACCGTCATGCATTTAAGGTTAATAAGAGCAATTAACGCATCTTTCGCAAGTTTTGCTGAAAAACATTTTTTAATTGGTAATTTAGATGTATCGAACCAAGTACCGTACGTCTTTACCTGCGTAATGCTCCGTCTCGGCTTGTTTGCTTTGTTTTACTATGTTTTATTACCGCATGTTAACAAGTATAAAGAGAAAAATATATATTTTTATTAACATTTTCTTTATAATTAAAGAAATCGAATTTCGGACACTATGTCACATCAGAGGTGATCCGCATTTAAAACCGCTCATTTAATTAATGTACGGGCTATAGAAAGTCGAAATTTACACAAAATCGGATATTTAACATTTATGTAATAACGTAATAGATTAAATTAAACACTTAAAAATATACTCTGACTCTTAATTACATCGTTGTCGGTCGTTACTTAACCTTAGACAAACATATTAGGTTCTAGAAACATTGTATCAGCACTTTCTTCTGTATGCTGTTACTTAGTTTGTTGTTGCACTGAAAAGCATATAATTTTGGTTCCGAGTATCTACCCCTCTACTGTAATGTTTTTCGATTCTCACCATGTAAATACATGTTAGCATCTTGGCGAACCATACATACTACCGCCCGAGTTCTTTCTCCCGTCACTGTAAATTAAACCTTGTTGTTATTGGGTCCTGAAAAAAATAAAATTTACTATCGGGAAGCCTAAAGCTAACAGTAAAAGATGTCGAGTCGTGTTACTGTTTCAGAACTATCCCTCTCGCGTTCTTTGCATGTACCAGTATTCAAACTAATACCTACCAGCTCGTGAGTCTCAAGAGAACTTATAACAGTTCGATGATTTATTTATCATCACGGCGAACTATTACAGAGGTCGCTATCGAATAAAGTCCTGACCAATAAATATGTGTTTAGTTACTAAGAAAACAACTTTTATACATGTATTACAAGTATTTTTAAAAAATTATGTTATGTAATTAATCCGGACTACAACACATACAGGGTGCTCTGTACAATGCGATTAATATATTTTTTTTCGTAAGGCAAGTACTTAACCATTTTTTTAGCAAAAATAAAATCTGTAATTCAGTACCGTGCGCACCCAGTACATTAATACAAATTTCGTGAAAAACAGGACCTAACACGTGTACATACATCTGACTGTATGAGACCTCTGATTATAAGTCAGAGGCTATGAATGCTAGCAAAATGTAAATATATTGTACGAAATAAGTACTAGCTCTGTACGCACAGCCTACTTCGAGTGCTTATTAAGTAAGCTACGTTGAGCCCATCGCGCTATTTAGCTAGTGAATAGTGTATAAATCAAGATTTTTAGGTTAGGGTAAAGAGCAACCAGAGATTTTAGGTTAGATTTTGCATGGTTTGTAGAAGAACGAACTAGCGTACTAGAAGGACCGTATTCTTCGTTTAACATTATTTACTGTTAGTTCTGTGGTAAAGTCTTTACTTTGCGAAATAATATGCTGAGACATTAGAAGAATTGTGACTTCAATCCACGATATGAAGAGTGTCTGGTCTGTGAGCGGTGAGGTGTAACAATCACTCGCAAAGACAAGTTGATTAAGCACTTACGTACCTGTAATGGTGATGTCAAGAGGGAAGTAACTACCTGCTGTAAGTATTGCAGGAAACAGTTCGCCGAATTTTTCCATTGCTCGTCGACATGAGGCAGATTGTGAGCATAATATGGAAAGAAATCTGTTGAAGTGCAACTACTGCAGCGCCTAGTTCGCTGGTCTTGACAATCTGGCCAGGCACACGAAGATCTGCAAGGGTAAAGTAGCACGACCAGCTCAGAAAAACTATGTGAGTAATAACTGGAACGTTCTCGGTCATCCTGTTCCAGGACGCCATCAACCTGCCCTAAAATCGTAGTAGGGTCTGGTATGATAGTAAAGTTCGAGTTCGTCAATGTGGAAACTGTGTTCCGTGGGAATGTGAAGCCATACGAGTCTGATATTGATTACACCAATGTGAGCCTGACTTATATGTACGTATGGTAACATCATAGTATACAGTAGGTAAAAATAAAGGTAATAACTGCGGAGTCCTTAAATTCTTGCTGGAATGAGATTATGTGAAGCCAGGACCAATCGATGTTATCGGTGGAGGGTATGGGAACATGTGTAGGGACATGTTTGCAGGGTATGGGGACAATGTGGAGGGTGTGGAAACATGTATATGAACATGTTTGGAGGTTCTGTGGACATGTATGATGTATACAGATACATGTGCGGTGCATATGAAATATGTGCGGAGCATATGAAATATGTGCGGAGCATATGAAATATGTGCGGAGCATATGAAATATGTGCGGAGCATACGAAATACGTGCGGAGCATACGAAATACGTGCGATGCATACGAAATATGTGCGGAGCATATGAAATATGTGCGGAGCATACGAAATATGTGCGGAGCAAACGAAATATGTGCGGAGCATACGAAATATGTGCGGTGCCTGCGGTGCTTTGTACGGTGTCTGCGGTGCTAACTGCGGTGCTAACTGTGGTGCAAACTGCGGTGCAAACTGAGGTGCAAACTGCGGTGCAAACGACGGTGCAAACTGAGGTGCAAACTGCGGTGCAAACGACGGTGCAAACTTAGGTGCAAACTGCGGTGCAAACTGAGGTGCTAACTGCGGTGCTAACTGCGGTGCCTGCGGTGCTAACTGCGGTGCTTGCGGGGCTAACTGCGGTGCCTGTGGTGCTTTGTGCGGTGCCTGTGGTGCTACGTTAGATACTTACATAGTCGTGTGAGGAGTGTACATAGGTGTGTGGGGGGATGGTTGATAAGAGTGTAGAGACACGGACAGAGGGTGTGAGAACATGCGTGGGAACATGTTTGAAGGGTGTGGGGAAATGTGGTGTGCGCGAGGAGTCATTCACAACATTAGTGATATTTTTGTATGTGCGAGTTTGTGGAGATGTGTGGGGAGCCTACAGTGCTTTGTGAGGTGCATGCAGTGCTATCTTAGATACTTTCCTAGTCGTGTGAAGAGCACGCATAAGGAGTGTACATATGTGTGTGAGGAGATTGTTTTTAAGAGTGTGGATACATGGGTGGAGGGGTGTAGAGAGTATAACCACTGTCACTATAATGGAAATTACATTAGTGAACTTGTAACCACTGTAATTTTGCTTGGAAGACGTTCGAAGAAACATCCTGTATATTTTAACAACCAATCATATGATTAAACCTTTACTTTCGCAGAACTTGCATAGGTAATCTAGGACATTACTGTCATCCTACGCAACGAATACATTTGGAAACTTCTCGGTGCAAAGTTCACCATACAATATATATGCAGTTTTCGATTAACGTTCAGTGGCCTGGCGACAACTCCTACGCATTGACTCCTACGGACTGACTCCTACGGACTGACTCCTACGAACTGACTCCTACGAACTGACTCCTACGAACTGACTCCTACGAACTGACTCCTACGAACTGACTCCTACGAACTGACTCCTACACACTGACTCCTACACACTGACTCCTACACACTGACTCCTACACACTGACTCCTACACACTGACTCCTACACACTGACTCCTACAGACTGACTCCTACAGACTGACTCCTACAGACTGACTCCTACAGACTGACTCCTACACACTGACTCCTACGAACTGACTCCTACGAACTGACTCCTACAACTGACTCCTACGAACTGTCTCCTACGAACTGTCTCCTACGAACTGACTCCTGCGGACTGACTCCTACAACCTGCCTTTAATGACAGCAATATTTACTCAGAAAACCTGTCGCTTGTGAAACTTGACCATGAAGCAATCTTGTTCGATAAGCCCATCTAACCATGCCTTGCTGTACTTGACCTGTAGAAGACGCTCATTTACTGGTTCCATTATAAAATAATGAAGGCTAAGTATGGTGATGACTTATAGTTACCCTACATGGACAACGACAGTATCATCTACATAATACGAACAGTCGACTTTTACCAAGACGTGTTCACCGATCCTAACTTCCAGAATGAATTCGATACAGCAGCCTATCCTATCGGTCATCCAAGCTACGAGCCTCAATACAAATAAGGTTATATACTAATTTAAAGATGAAAGTAACGGTGTGTCAATGACTGAGTTGGTAGGAGGGTGTGTAAAGATATACGCGTACAGGTGCTGTGAGAATGTATGTAAAAAGGCAAAACGGACTCCAAAAATGTGTGATAAAAAAGAAAATTTACTTTGAGGACTACATCAGGGCTCTGAACAGAGAGAAGGTTATGTAAGTAACTGAATATAAAATCTGATAATGGAAGACGCACCTATATCCCGAGTGTAGCAACAAACTGGCGCTTAATAGACTAGATGACACGTGATGTATGTTCGAAGATGGAGTGAACCCTCTACCAAATAATACTCTGGCTAATGGTAAGTCGTGTTCATTATATCCCTCCCGACAGTGTCATACATTCTGACTACACTGAGAAGATCTGCACAATAAGCTTAAACGATATTATCTGACAAAGTTTAGTGCCTAAAGCAACGCCTATACTGCTAGAAAACTACAATGAAGAGAGGCTTTTTACACTACTAGCAGCTACAAGAATTAGCAGTGACGAGAAGGTTAGCGAATAAATCACGATACTCCCTAATATTACATATGGAAACTGGTTAAGGAACATCACTGCATCGCTGAGGACAGTTACAGATATACAGTAGACCCGATGTCTCACAACAGCTCGAGAATGTTATCTGTACAATAGTTCTGATACCTATTGAAAAACCTCAGATATTTTAGATTCAGAAAAAAATAAAATTCAGTAGAAGTTTAACACGAATAGTATTTCAAAGTTCTAGTTACAGTCGAAAAATCAAATAAATAGCATATTGAACGCAATCATCTACGTACAAGAAAATACCAAAGCACTAAAAGTTACTCTGGGACACTAGAAATCACACACCAAAAGGTCAACGTACAAGAAAAATATCATAAAGCCATATATTTAAACGAAAAAAACAGTTTTTAAAGCCTAACACAGAAAACCGACATGTAAAATCCGAGAGGGAGAGAGATGAGGAAAGGGAGGGAGAGATGAGAGTGGATCGAGAGAGAGGTTAGTGGTGTGAGGGAGAGAAAGGTGGAGAGTGGCGGAAGGGAGGGAGATATGAGAGTAGATCGAGAGAAAGGTTAGTGGTGTGAGGGAGAGAAAGGTGGAGAGAGGCGGAAGGGAGGGAGAGAGAGAGAGGCGGAAGGGAGGGAGAGAGAGAGGAGTTTGAAAGAGTTAGAAGGGGAAGGTGATGAGAGATATAGTGAGCACATGTAAATCCATAAAGAAAAAAAATGTGATATAAAAATGTTAAAAGACAATACACACATTAAAAAAGTAGTATAAGACATACATACAAGGGAAACAATTGTTAGGTTAAAGGAAGTACAGAGACATGTGACTTGTTAGAAGGACATGTTAGATTAGGTTAAGTTAGGTCAGGTTAGATACAGGCAAAAAAATCAAGTAAATAACATACTGTACACAATTATCTACAAACAAGAAAATTACTTAAATCAAAGTACCAGTAGGTACTGTGCGACACTAGAAACCACATACTAAAAGTTCAACTTACTTGAAATTAAATAAAAAACATAATATTTAAAAAAAACGAAAAAAAAAAGGGCTTTGGATGCTTAACTCAGAAATCTAAACAGCAAAATGTGATGTATGTGAGGGAGAACGAAGGAAGTGGAGAGAGAGGAGGGTGGAGAGAGATGAAGATGGTTGAGTAAGAGAGAGAAGAGGAGGGTGGTAGGAGAGGGAGCGAGAGAGAGGATGGTGGAGAGAATGGAGTGTGGGGAAAGAGAGAGAAGCATTGCGGAGGGAGAGAGAGCAGAGGTGTGGAGGGAGTGATAAAAATACTTAAAAGCAGTACACGAGTTTAAAAAAAATAATACAAGACAGACATACACGGGAATATAAGTGTTTGCTTAAAGGAAGAACAGAGACAAAGCTAGAAATGTGACTTGTTAGAAGGACAGGTCAGGTTAGGTTAGGTTAGGTGGGGTAGCGCTCCTAACGGTGATACTTGGAAATGGAGACGGACTAAACCAGTAGTACATACAGCACTAACGCTACCTAGCTGACGACTCTGGAACCAAGAAGATTGGTGTAGCTACTAGCTCTCTTGGTGGAAAGACCCAGCACCAAAGTCCTAATAATCAACACCACCTAGGAGACGATCAGTAACTACTTGCAGCCCGACCTAGAGGTTAGATATGGGGAAATGTGCTCACGAGAATGATACTGAAAATTACCTATAGAGTTGCGCCATGCTGCAACACCAATATGATGTCACATCTCAGGAATGTGATGACTAACGTAATGGAGGAGTGAGGGGGAAGTACAAAGGTAAGTATTGCGCCATACTGCGACACATGTATATGCTGACTCGGGGAGGAGGGGAAGGTGGTACAGGATGACATCATGGAATGGAGGGGAGGAGTGTCACGAGATGAGCGCGTGGTTCGCATGCATGTAGTGACTTGGGAAGAAAGGTGAAGGTCAAAACAGGTTGGCGATGATGAGGGGAGGGGGAGGTGTCTGTCAGTGACTTGAGTTAAAGTATGGTGGGGCAGTAAGGAAGCCCCATCTTGGCATATATTGTTGGTTATTTTTTTAATTTAATCGAAAAAAAAAATTCTGTATGAGGTGTGAGTGGGGGATGGTAGGAATGCGAAATCGAAAAGTATTCGGACGACTCGGAGGAGACCCCAATACTTTATTGAGTTTATTGGAAATCGTTCGGAAATAGCTAGGGGGTGTGGTGGGGGAGCTCGCCTAGGTGTGATATAGTTAATTACTTAAATTAATTTCGTTAAATAGATGTTTTATGTTATGAGATGTGAGTGGGGTGTGTTTAGAATGTAAAATCGAAATAATTTCGGAAGACTCGGTGAAAACCCCATTACTTTAATTGATTGAATGTATTTAAACTGGTTCGGGAATAGCTAAGATAGGAGTCTGGGTTAGGTTATTAGCATGAGAGAGAGTGGGGGAGCTCATACAGGTGAGGTATAGATATTTACTTAACTTATTTATACTAGAAATAAATTTTTACAATATAAGGTATAAGTGGGGTTGGTAGGAATGCGAATTAGAAGAAATTTCGGAAAACTCTGAGAAAACCTCTATAGTTTATTTGACTGAATTAATTGACAGCAGGTATCCTGGACGAGATGGATGCTGGAAACTTAATTGCCGATGAGAGATATTGCTCATTTAGGCTTCTTATTGCTCCTTTTCAGCCTCCTCCAGCCTGATTGAGCAATATGGTGTTTTTGAGAATTTTTTTAGTTGTCCGGGAATGTTGAGAGAAATTCGGGAAATTTTGAAGGAAAAACGGGACATTTAGAGGGAAAACGGGAAATTTTATTTTTTTGAGGTAAAAACGGGGAAAATGACGTTATCCAAGATGGCGGCAATGACGTCATCAGCGGATCCTACGATCCTATCCCATATCCCATTGTCCCAAAACCCGCTAAATCTATCTACTGATGTGTTACTACACGCACTGTGAGCAGTTAAGTATGAGGAAATGTGCAGTATTTCCAGATCTGTGCCAAAAGTGGAAGTGAACAGGCTTTCAGCTGGCAGCCATTTGAAAGGCATTTTTGAAGTACAAGTGGGGGAGAGGCTGTAAGGTGAATGGGTGTTGACAGCTCTTTCGAAGGACGACTCTGAATTGGGCTCTAAGATTATTTTAAGCCCAGCTAGCTCAAAACGTAATTAAATTACGAAATTTGGTTAAGACTAAAATTGTACTTTTACAGCCAAATGGTGTTCAATGAAATATGATTATGCTTACACATAAATCGTGAGTCAAAATTGCTTATAATCTCGCAATAAGTTTATAAACATTACTGTTACTCTAGTATAAAAACTTCAGGCTCCTCCATCTGACCTGCAAACTTATTTTACGCAATAAGGAAACTAGTTCTAAATTTGTCGTAAGGAATTCATTATTATATTTGTGTCCAAGGACTGCAAAATCATGACGGCAATAAGTAGCTATGTTTGCACACAATTTTTTTTTTTTTTGCATTTCAGTGTAAAAAGATTTTTATATATGCTATACTTGCTCGAACCACCAAAATAAGATTAAGTCCCCCTTCCACTCAGTCAATTATCTCCCTTCAACTTCAGTAGCACACAAGCAGCTTGATATTGGGTTACAAGAAGCTTTCTAGCTGTTAGCCAACAGTTGGTAGATGAGCAGCATATCAGCGGGTCATAAGAGGCCTGATGCTGGGTTACAAGCAGTTTGCCAGCAGTTAGGCAACAGTTGGTAGACAAGCAGCACGTCAGCAGACCATGAGCGGCCTGATGCTGGCTCACAAGCATTTTGCCAGCAGTTATCCAACAGTTGGTAGATGAGCGGGTCATAAGCGTGCAACGGTGCGGCCGCCCGTTACTATATTGCGTCCTATAATTTGCTTACGTCTACGCCGTTATGCTTGTGCTTTTTGTTTGTTTCTTTTCTACTGCCCTGTCACGCTGGTATCTAAGTTTTGGTTTTTTTGTTGGGGTTGCCTGCCCTGAGTTTGGAAGACTGCCTTCACCGCCGCGAGAATGCGCTGACATCGCGGGAGTTTGCTTGTGGTTCGCGTGTGTGAAATGAGGCCTGTTCTGTTTGGGCTGCGATCGGTGGCGGATATTCCTTCCTCGTCGCCGAAGTGATGTGGAGCCATTGCCCGCCTGACCCGATCACGGGGTGCCTTCATGAATACAACTTCCAGCTGGTGGAGCTGGGTTTCCTTTTGGATCCACGGATTGTGGTGCTACTGAGTACCTTGTTGTGGTGGCAGGACGTTTGCGGGGGTGTGGCAGGGACTTGGAGACTACCCCCGTCCTATCCTCGTGTATGAGGGTATTTGCTGAACTGTTGTTTCTGTGTCACGACTCGTGTCGAGAAGAACACGATGTTTGAGCCTTATGTTTGATGGAAACACACTTAATTTTGCTCAGCCCGCTATACTATGGTTCGCCCTAGTTTCATAACTGTCGGCAAATAACTGGATTTACGAATGGAAGTAGCCGTCCTAAGGGCACGCTCAAGACATACCTTCTGGATTATATGTATCTTCGTGTCACCCAGTCAGCAGTTTTTGAGTCATAAGCGGTTTTATGATTTAGTCACTCTAGGGTGAAACAGACAGTCAGTCACCTTTCCCCCTTTGCTTTTTCTGTTCGCGGCTAGACTGTAGTGTTGACCCAGTGTTGCTGCACATACGCTTTCAGAGACAATTCGTGCCCTGTATTTTTGTGCCTGTGTGCAGAAATTTTTGTATTTCGTTTGTGTTTGGCCTGTCTTTATTATAAGGGTGTGTGTGCCCGTGTTTATAATAGCAGGAGCTCCCTAAATATACTTGTACTGTTGGTACATTCACCTCTTGGAAATAAATAGTAATATTTGGTATATCGCGGCCCGCCCTGTTTTTATTTACAGTTAATCCCTGGGTGTATCTTTACGTCGTTACTAAAATATGCTGTAAGGGGTTACAAGAGGCCTGATGATGGGTCACGAGCAGTTTGCCAGCAGTGAGCCAACAGTTGGTAGATGAGCTGGCCATAAGCGGCCTGATGCTGGGTCACGAGCAGTTTGCCAGCAGTTAGCCAGTAGTTAGCCAACAGTTGGTAAATGAGCAGCATGTCAGTGGGCCATGAGCGGCCTGATGCTGGGTCACGAGCAGTTTGCCAGCAGTTAGCCTACAGTTGGTAGATGAGCTGGCCATAAGCGGCCTGATACTGGGTCACGAGCAGTTTGCCAGCAGTTAGCCAGTAGTTAGCCAACAGTTGGTAAATGAGCAGCATGTCAGTGGGCCATGAGCGGCCATATGCTGGGTCACGAGCAGTTTGCCAGCAGTTAGCCTACAGTTGGTAGATGAACAGCATGTCAGTGGGCCATGAGTAGCCTGATGCTCGGTCACGAGCAGTTTGCCAGCAGTTAGCCAACAGTTGGTAGATGAGCAGCATGTCAGTGGGCAATGAGCGGCCTGATGCTGGGTCACGAGCAGTTTTCCAGCAGTTAGGTAACTGTTGGTAGACAAGTGGTACATCAGTGGGCCATAAGCGGCCTGATGCTGGGTTACAAGCAGTTTGCCAGCAGTTAGCCAACAGTTGGTTAATGAGCAGCACATCTGCGGGTCATAAAAGGCCTGAAGCTGGGTCACGAGCAGTTTTCCAGCAGTTAGCCAACAGTTGGTAGATAAGCAGCACATCAGCAGGCCATAAGAGGCCTAATACTGGGTCACGAGCAGTTTGTCAGCAGTTAGCCAACAGTTGGTAGATGAGCAGCATGTCAGTGGGCCATGAGCGGCCTGATGCTGGGTCACGAGCAGTTTGCCAGCAGTTAGCCAACAGTTGGTAGATGAGCAGCATGTCAGTGGGCCATGAGCGGCCTGATGCTGGGTCACGAGCCGTTTTCCAGCAGTTAGCCAACTGTTGGTAGACAAGTGGCACATCATTGGGCCATAAGCGGCCTGATGCTGGGTTACAAGCAGTTTGCCAGCAGTTAGCCAACAGTTGGTAAATGAGCAGCACATCAGCGTGTTATAAAAGGCCTTATGCTAGATCACGAGCAGTTTGCCAGCAGTTAGCCAACAGTTGGTAGAAGAGCAGCATGTCAGTGGGCCATAAGCGGCCTGATGCTGGGTCACGAGCAGTTTTCCAGCAGTTAGCCAGCAGTTACCCAACAGTTGGTAGACAAGTGGCACATCAGTGGGACATAAGCGGCCTGATGCTATGTTACAAGCAGTTTGCCAGCAGTTAGCCAACAGTTGGTAAATGAGCAGCACATCAGCGGGTCATAAAAGGCCTGATGCTACGTCACGAGCAGTTTGCCAGCAGTTAGACAACAGTTGGTAGATGAGCAGCATGACAGTGGGCCATGAACGGCCTGATGCTAGGTCACGAGCAGTTTGCCAGCAGTTAGCCAATAGTTGGTAAATAAGCAGCACATCAGCGGGTCATAAAAGGCCTGATGCTGGGTCACGAGCAGTTTGCTAGCAGTTAGCAAACAGTTGGTAGATGAGCGGGCCATAAGCAGCCTGATACTGGGTCACAAGCAGTTTGCCAGCAGTTAACCAACAGTTGGTAAATGAGCAGCACATCAGCAGGTCATAAAAGGCCTGATGCTGGGTCACGAGCTGTTTGCCAGCAGTTAGCCAACAGTTGGTAGACAAGTGGCACATCAGTGGGCCATAAGCGGCCTGATGCTGGGTCACGAGCAGTTTGCCAGCAGTTAGCCAACAGTTGGTAGACAAGTGGCACATCAGTGGGCCATAAGCGGCCTGATGCTGGGTCACGAGCAGTTTGCCAGCAGTTAGCCAACAGTTGGTAGATGAGCGGGTCATAAGCAGCATGATACTGGGTCACGAGCCA
>PNEQ01062194.1:7161-42609 GCA_003012365.1 Medauroidea extradentata | reverse complement strand
TCGAAACAATTTTGAGTCCTGCCATAGACATTTGTAAAAGTAACCAATTAAAGTTAAAATCACGACGATAGCCAATTGTGTTTCAAAGATAAAGACGATTCATTAAAAACACATTTTGCCCCTTTTTACTGTCTGGGGGTCGAATTTCAAAAAAACCTAAAACTACTTTTTGGGTATTTACGTAAGCAATATTTTGAAGCGAATATCAATTCTCTATCCCGAAAGGTTCGATAGATATCAATAGTTGATTGGAAACACATTTAAGGTCTTTTCACCCCCTTAAAAGTTGAACTTCGAAAAATCTTTAAATTGGCTAATATGCATTTTTACGAGTGTCCTATTAAAGTAAAAATCACGATGATAAGCCGTCGGGTTCGAGCTCTATCGACGTTTGTTCGGAAACACATTTCACCCCTTTTCACCCCCTTAGAGGTCGAATTTCGCAAAATCCATTTTTAGTGCTCGCCTACGACCTGAAGGGAACCCCCACAAAAAATTTCACTATTCTAGGTCCAGTGGTTTGGGCTGCAGTTTGATATGTCAGTCAGTCAATCAGTCACCTTTCATTTTTATATATATAGATGAACAGCACCCTTAGGTATGACTTTTATCATGCCCGAGTTAATTATCAGCCCTATTGTAGCTAAGAAGCATAAAAGTAGCTGCCTTAGCACTTTTATTTGTATTAAATGGTGAATCAAAATTTTTGATCTTAAACTTTTAATATTCATAGCTAAATTGGACCCCCATCTTATAAGTGTCACAAAGTTTCTACATAAGTATTTGGATTTGTAAATTCCCCAGAGGTATGAGATGAGGAGCCTTCAGAAACTCTAACGCAGTTAATGAGCTTTAGCACGGTGCAAATCAAATCACATCTATTTTGACTACAAGAACCCCAAATTTAAAAAATGTTTGTAATAGCAGGAGTTATATTACCATGCAGCGGTAGCAGTGTCTTTGCTTTAATTTTAGTGATGGGGAATAACACCAGTTTTATTTATTTTATTTTCTGAATTCTTAAGTTCAATATTATTAAAATTCCATATTTTTTTACAAGTATCTTTTTCTTTAATTATTTTCGCTACTTAGTAATCCAGTGTCTATCATTTATTCTAGCCCATGGGACGTCTAACAGGATTGGTAATATCTGGTATCATTCAACCCCACACTATGTTTCACACTAATCAATATACTATCCACAACACTGTCCAGTTACCTTCAACCGTATAATTTATTATATGAAAGAATAATACACTTCTATATTCATTAGACTAGCTAATTGGTCACTTTGAAAGACTTGTTGTTCTATATTTATAAAGTATTGCAATAGAATATTTATTTTGTTTCAGGCAGGGTTCTTGGCTTGTGAAAATGGACGTTGACACTGAAAAGGGAGGTCTTTCACTTGATAAAAATTTTCTCATTGATTTTGGTGCAGAACCCGATGGTCCAATGCTCGCTCATGAGATGAGGTAAGTTAAGGTATAAGTATTGTTACACTCTCTTGTCAAACCTGTCAAATCACCTAAGAGAGCGTAACAATCATAAACAAGGGGACAATACCCAAACATTGAAAATTTTATGAATTATTTGCATACCAGTGCTGAATCCAACAAACTTAAGCAAAAGGGATAGTTAAATGCCATCTCTGCTATCAATAATATAATTTACTAGATCCATTAAACAACAGTATAACAGTACAATCTACATTTTTGTATACAATACACCTCAGGAATAATGAATTACAATTTCTGTAAAGTGTAAAGTCTTTTAACATACAGTTCACAATTTTCAATATCGCATCTTTTAAAGAATCTTGGTACAAAACCTGTATGCAAATCTTGAAACATTAAATTTCACTAAATCAATTTGCAAAGTAGTGATAAATGAGCAACCAGCAAAGTTACATATTCATATGCTGCTAATTTGGCTTTAATTATTTCCATCAAGTACCTTGCATAGTTTTTCTCTTGGAAATAAAAGTGCAATGAATTAACAATATATTTAAGTGCTTGTGCACAAACAAAAACAGTAAAAGGAGCAAAAGGCTAAATTTTCGCAGCTCGTTTGCCTTCTGTCCAAAGGCACAATTAGTAACAGGTTAAAAACGCCAGCAATAGAACATAAACATGTACACACATACCTGTACTTTTTCATTTAGGCTCTGACGATCAATACAGATCTAATACTGTCTAGGTATAATGCTCCAGCATTACCCGAAAGAAAACTCTGCGTAGTTCCGCCGTAAGTGAGGCTACTAATCCGGCGCAAATGATGCTTTCTTAAGTTGCAAAAGTGAAGCTACATTAGTATAGTGGCAGACTTTAGAAAATTGTGAATGCAAATAAAGGCGACAAATTTATGTCTTGAACTGAATGTAAAAGTGTGCCCTTTTGCCACACTAACAATACACTGCAAGTACACAGTAACGCTCGTTGATACAATAAGGGAAACACGGTTACGTCCTAAACCGGCTTTCGCCAATATACCGCCTACCCATGTTGATGCCAGCAAGCCGGCCCGTTTTCCGCCGCACATCGGCCACCCTTACTGTTCAGCTTACTTAGCTGCAACGCACCATCACAATACGCCACCATCATAATACGCCAACTTCCTAACACAATTTTGTTGTGTATTCCATCATCATTACAAACTCCGCCAAAACACCACGTTAAACCGGAGCCCGCAGTTACGTCTCCGCTGACTGCCCCGTCTGCTGCTCGGACTGCCTACAACTCAGAGCGACGTAGTTCATGTGTCTAGACCGGCTCCGCACGAGTGACTGCCACCTAAGAACGGTTATAACACCGGCCATGAGTACTATACATAAAACCAAGTGACCGTGAGATAAAAAAAAACTTAAAATTTGCAGTTTGTATTGTTGAATGGGACTAAGGAAACAAAAAATAAGAATTCAGACATCTCAAAACAAAATCTTTTATCTTCCATTAAAAAGAGACAGACACAATGCCACATATCAAGACTATCAGAAACCAGTCTAGTGAAACAACTATTCAACTGCTTAGGGCAGCCAGGTTGGAAAGAATTAAAAAGTTTTATGAGCTGAAGAGGAAGCTGGAAACAAAATATTTATCCAAGAATATGAAGACATCAAATGAATGTACTGATTCGTGTGCTTCAATGTGAGCTTAAAGTGTATATGTGTGTGTGTGTGTATACATATAAATGAGAGGATTGAACTTTCAGAACATTTGCTGTGCTCTGTGCTTTGTTTAGTGATGTATGTATAGGTACATGTAAAGGTGTGCAGGGTAGAAGCAGATGTGATACAAATCAATACAGTGATCTTTCAGTTTAAGGTCTTCCAGTTTAGCGATTCTTCCACTTTAACAACTGTATTTTTTTTGTCTCATCTACAGTCCCAACATACTTTTATCATTTAGTTTAAATACTCCTTCAATTAAAGGACAATTTTTTTCAGTCCCTTGAGAGGTGTTAAACTAAGAGCTGACTGTAACTTCATGGCAGCCTGCAGAGTACAAAGGAATTTTTTAATAATTTGCGTTAAGACAGCGCCTGTCTTTTCTGCGAGAAAAATACAATAGCACAAGGGCGTACAATTTTTTTGTGAACATGATACACAAACAACTAGTAGCATACTCTAGAATCTGTTTGAAATGAATGTCTTAATGTTGCTAGAGTATCAGTTATGTGCTTGAAGATATCAAATCCTGCACAATAATAGAGTGTGCAATAGTTAGAGGACCTTACACTTGATGCAGCACAATCGTTTTATTCAGCCAATCACATCGCATTGCTGAAAATGGTGTAAATGAAGGGAAACAACAAAAACTGTAACTAAACATCCATTAATTAAAATTGTTTATAAGTTGGTTCATAAATGCAGCACAGATGCAATACAGGATCTCAAAAAGTCTTTATTTAAAAGTAAAACATAATAATTTTTCTAACAAAAAATTTTTTGTTTAGTATCCACATGCTGCTAGGCGTAGATTAAGAAAAGGTGTGATTTATACTACTAAAATATACTGCCCTTCTGTTTTGTTCACATACAGTCATCTCTCGGTTTAACGACTCTCAAGAGACTGAAAAAAGTCATCCTTAAATTGGAGTTTTTAAACTGAATGGTAAAAAGTATGTTGGGAGTGCGGATGGGACCAAAATATTCAGTTGTAAAAGTGAATGAATCGTTAAACTGGAAGACCTTAAACTAAGAGATCACTGTAGTACATAGGTACAGTCTACAGTTTTCCCTCTTGAAATTTCACCCTTCTTCCACGTTATCGACATTTAATTTGTGAGTGGAGGGAAAAATGTTGTTAACTTCATAAAAAAGTAAGTGTAAATCAGGTGGAGCAAGTATCAATTTAAGTGTAAGTGGCAGGAATAAAATACGTTGTTAACAAAGTGAAATTATTGGAAACCAGAAAAAAAATTGTGTATTTAAAGGAAAATGTAATTCAGTGGAATGTAAAATCAGGGTTCTACTGTATTACTTTTTATTATGTTGATGTCTTTGGTTCTCTCTTATGCTAGTTCAGTTAAATACCACACATGGGAGAGGGGGGGACTTAACGAAGCGCTGGGCAGTAAGCCGGCATGGGCGCTGGATATGTAGAGGCCTGTCCCTTCTTGTGAAACTCCTCACCTAGACCTGTGAAAGGAACAAAATGTGCAGCCGCCCACACATCGATCCTCTGCCTCTTCAGCTGAGCTGTCCTCCGTTGCTCATTCCGTGCCTGCTGCTGATGCTGGGTAGTTGTCAGCCAATAGGGTTGTCCGTCACGTGACGGTAGCTGGAAGTCATCCTCGGTGGTTGTGCGGCTGCAGTAGTCTGCAGTACGAGCTGGATGCTCCTGGGCGAACTGATGATCGGACATCCCAGTAAGCACCACAGGAAGGGAGGGAAGAGATTGGCTACCGTATAATGAGAGACTGGGTTATGGGATAACAATCTGGTTTATTGACACATTTTAGTAACACAGTGCTGCACTTGTGACTTGTCTCTCTTTCTCTCTGTCTCTCTCCCTCTCCCTCTCCTTCTCCCTCTCTTACTCACACCAACTGATTTGCATATGTTGTGGACTACCTGCCTCCGCCTCTGGGTCTCTGTAGACCTTGGCATGGAGACCCCGAATGCACCGTGCACCAAGGTAGGCAGTCCCCTTAAGTGACTTACTCCCTGACCCCTAGGGTTAAACACAATATGTGGCTACGATCACTTAATGTACGCACTCGTTGACACTTCCATTACCAGAAAAATTTTTGCTACCATCAACGTAGCCCTCCGGTTCCCAGGAAGCTATGTTGATTAGTGAACCAGCCAAAGAGTGATCTCCTAGTTCTCTGGTTCCCAAGAGGCGGTGTTGACCAGTGAACTGGCAGAAGACTCGCCTCGATACTGCCTTGTTGGCCAGCTTATATACTATCACTCTGTAGTGGGGAGGACACTGACCTAACCATGATATTCCCTCCTGTAGATACCATCCAGCTATCTCACCAGCGAGCTAGTTGTCACGTATCTCCAGTATGCAACTGTTATCTTGAGTTAGTAGGCTGCTTCTTGTCTCACGCTGGCCCAGTGTCGTCACCTCGAGATGAGGAAGTGTGGAAGTGGGACGTTTGAACTATTACTAACGTTATGGCTTGCAAAATGGATCATAACTGTATTATTAATCGTGAAGATATTTCCAAGCTTGAAAATTATCTAAACACTGGTCTGTTTGCTAATCTGTTATACTGTAATTTACTGCTATATTTAACATGTGTACACTAATTATGTGTCGTCCCATATTTTTGTGTGCATCTGCCAAGTACCAACACATAAGTACTTGTGCTTCTGTCTTTTGTACATACTGATAGTGGCCTCTTCCTTTCAATTATAGTGCTAATTACATATTAGTTTTACATGTGAGTTGAAGCTGTTGCATAATAAATGACACATCCCAGTTCTTTGTTTTGTGTACAACTTTTATGTATCTTGTCGAAGAATAATGTGTTTAGTTTTAAGTTCAGTATTTATGATAATTTCCTACTGTAATCATAAACTGAGGTTTCGGCAAGTATACAAAACACTTCATTTGTACACAAATCACCAGTTTTTCAGATGTAAATTTTTCATTCCTTGTACTGTACAGTGGAACCTCTATCTATTGAACCCCCATGTATTGAAGTCCGCATCTATGGATCCCTTTCTGTGGTCCCATTTCTTATTCTTCTGCATTTCAAGTCTACATCCATTGAATGTCTGCATGTATTGAAATTTTTGTCAGTCCCCTGAGAAACGATGGATACAGGTTTTACTGCTTGTAGAAAAATTCTTCCATTTTAAAGTAAGATAATGCCATATGATTATGGGAAATCTATAAGAAATACATAATAAATGTGTACATTACCCTTTCTTCTATACAAAAAAAAATTGTGTGTGGTTCTCTCACACACACACACACACACACTTTTTCTCTTTTTCTTTTTGTCTCTTTTTCTTTCTCTATTCCTCTCCCTCTCTTTTCTTCTCTCTCTTCCCCCCTCCCCCCCCCTCAAAA
The DNA here is from genome assembly GCA_003012365.1 of Medauroidea extradentata. Taxonomy (NCBI): domain Eukaryota; kingdom Metazoa; phylum Arthropoda; class Insecta; order Phasmatodea; family Phasmatidae; genus Medauroidea; species Medauroidea extradentata. The sequence continues at coordinate 36,079 of PNEQ01062194.1, read as the reverse complement.
AAAATTAAACATATCTGAATTTTGGCACTTTTTTTCCAGGCAAAAATTTTGTCAAAAACATGGAGCCATTATACAAGTAAATATGTGACTCCTTCCTTTAGTAATACAGCATGTATAGTGAATACCACCTCATTATTTTTGTGTTAGTATTGTAACTTTTCTTTGTTTTGTTTCTTGATACCAGTATGCAGTTTCACTGTTTCGTTGCAAATTAATGTCAGTTTTGGTTTTATTTTATGATATCACGATTCAGGAAATTTTCAATTGATTATGGCAGTTGGAACTTCTGGTAATAGATTAATTACTCTTGCTAGAGTCTATTAATTGCAACATTAATGTTTGTGTTTTCAGATACCCGGGTGGAGATTGCACCTCAGACATTTGGCTTGCAAATGATTAATAACTGGACATCAGATATTTTACTGTCTGGTGGAGGGAGTGTGATTCAAATGTTCTTCTTAATTTGTGCTATATTTTAAAAAAAAAACTGCATGCTTAAAAAAATGCACTGCTTGTTATTTTTCTAAATACAGTAGTACATATTTGAAATTTTGGTCTGTATTGTTTGGTATATAGAGTATTTTTTTTATGAATTTCTAATATGTTGCACATTGTACAATGTTACAGAAATACATATGTTTAAAAATAGTTTATTAATAAAAAGTGTATTTTATTGGGTGTAGTTTTTTATTACTGTTTTTATTGTAAATATTGGTATTCTTCATTGAAAGCTAAAAATACAATCTGTAAGAGTTTTATTCATGTTCAAATGTTAGTTTACATTGTGAAGTGTTCAGCCACTTCCCCATCTTGGTTAAATCTTTAAAAGGTGTTTTTATTTTTTATTTAAATTTATATTATGTAAATATTTCTTAACAGGCTATATGCCATTTTCAGGGTGAGTTTGTCAGGTGTCCGGTGTGATGCAACAGAATTCAATAACCTAGTAATTGGGGACATGTTAATTTAAATTCATCTTTTCAAAATTTAAATACAATATAGTCAAGGAATTTTAAAGTAGAGTCATTTGATTATTTTCCTGGCTTGTTTGGTTTCAAATTGACCACAGTAAAATTTTAATTATTTTTGTTGATATAACTTTTTCTTGTATTTTGACCAATTTTTGAGTTTTGGCAATTTTAGCATATTATTAAATTTACCTTGGTGAAGTGAGTAACTTCAGGTGTTGCAAGCTTCTCCAGGCTGTAGGATTTCTGGCGCCGACGTTGTGGTTGATCACTTGCTTCATGGAATTCTCTCCATGACGTAGGTTATTGACGCACGTAGGTCAGCCATCACAAGGGGTTGCTTAGGGTATTGCGCCGCGAAAGTAGTTCCGCTGTTGCGCACTTTTTGTCCTCAATTATATTATTTGTGTGGATAAACAATTTTATTTCAACGTAAAACCTATAAACGGAAATTTTGGAATCCTTTGTTAGCTGTGTTTATGTGTAATTTTGCGGGGTTTGTTGAATTTTGGATACTGTTGTATCACTCCGCCGTGTGCGCAATTTGTTGCCATGTCCGTTGCAGTGAGAGGAGAGTTGAGGCCGGGCGCGGGCCCGAGGCGGTCTTGAGTGTAGAGCAGTTGAGGCCGGGCGCTGGCCCGAGGAGATAGCGGTGGTGTAGACGAGTTTTTGCCGGGCGCTGGCCCGAGGATGAGTTGAGTTGTAGAACGGTTTGTGCCGGGCGCTGGCCCGAAGCGGAGTTCAGACATGGTAACGCCGGACAGCTGACGGGTTTAGTTTATTTTATTTTTATTTATTATTTGTGATTTGTAAATAACCGCCTTTTGTAAACATTTGTCAAAGTTAAACAAAAAATAAATCAACCGTTGACTGAGTGAGTGGTTATTGATGAAGTCACGATGATTGGTTAACCTTGAAATTAAATCAAACTGGGCTATCCGGAGCACGCGCAAATTTAACATAACCTCAACACCAACTGCAGTAGACCAGAACAGCAATAGTCCAAATAGCAACACACAGCAAGACGCGAGGGACGCGTCACAACATCATTTATCTGAGTTGACAATTTTCATTTCTTGAATGCAGAAATAGCCCAAGCAAACATTTTAACTATCATTAAAAAAAATTGTGCCACACAATATTTAAAGTAACATTGGACCACACATCACAGTTACCCTTTCCCCTTCCTCCTAAATCTTTGGGTGACTTCTGAAAGTCTCATAGAGGTGAGCAGACGACAGAAATACTGCACACCCATTCATTGCTTTGCACATAAAGCCAGTGGTTTAACTTAATGTGTGGCAGTATTGTACTTACCACACCAATTCCTTTTGGAAATGAAATGTGCAATATACCACACTACATTTGTAAGAGTGCTAAACAGCAGGCGCTACATGTATTGAAACCTAATGGATTGGAATATCTGCATCCTTGGAACACATTCTGGGGCCCATTTCTTTATTTTACAGCATTTTAAGACCAGATCCGTTGAAATCCCTCATGTATTGAAATCTTTTGTCAGTCCCATGAGAAACTGTATATGCAGTGTTTGAGGTACGGGAGTGATACGGTCTAAATTGGCTTGTGCATCAACAAATCATGTCACCTTTATGAGGAAGACGTGAGAACAGCATGCAGTGTTATCTCCATTGGCTTTTTCCTATGAGACTTAATGCAGTGAACCTAATATTTTATTTGCGAAGAGTGCATAGTATAGTTCAGCGCATGCGTATATATTTTTGTTTAATGAATCTGGTTGGTATTTTATATGTGACAGCTGTCTTAAAATGCTGTGTTTAGCCATTTTCAGATGCTGCGAAACCAGGTTGTAAACGTGATATCTAGAAAACAAAAATTGAGAAGCATAGTTTTAAACGTATTTTCCGTTCGTAGATGAAGATATCCAATGCATGTGCAATGGTATCTTTTAAAAAATATTTCTCTTAACATGCTGCAAGCCTGCAACACAGTTAATGCACCAGCTGTACAGGGCTCTTAAAGAACGTGCCATCTGTTGTCATTTAGATTGGTGTATTAAATACACACAGTTTGAGCATTTGGCTTTGTATCCAAAACATATTTGTGTTTGTTTACTAAATTTTTTGGTCTTTTTGTTTGTCTGTTCTGTAACAATGACATGTTCAGTAACATTGACAATTGTATTTATGTAGGGCTTTATTGCTTGCTTCTTGTCTATTTGTGTATTTGGTAAAAATTTTGCAAATAATTTTAAAATTAATTTCCTGATGAGCTGTAGAGATGAACCTTAAACATATCTCAGAACTGGATGGCAATGCAATATGAGAAAATAAATTTGAAAAATCATTGTTTACATAGAAACAAATACATTTTTGTATACATCATCAAACTAACTTCCAGATTAGCTAGATAATTCAAATTTTAAACGTACTTCAGAAAATGGTTGTCTTGGCTTCCGGGCTGGAGCCGCTTCTTGTTGGTAACTCGTACCGACGTTTCGCCGTACCTTGCAGCAGGCATCTTCAGAGTGTGTCGAGCAAGACTGAAAGCCAGGCGCTGGAGGAGGCTCTTATAGAGGCTGGTAGCACCTTGCCTGTGATTGGCTGTCCATTGGGCCATTTAATTTATCAAGGCTTCTATATCAATAAAACTTGACCTCACTCAGGATAAAATAATAAAATGTAACAATATGTGAACAAAATATACAGTAGCATCATGATTATCCGACTTTTGCTTACCTGACATTCTGTACCATCCAACGTTTGATTGCAAAAAAAAAAAATGCTTTAGTCGGCAACATGAACTGCAAGGTAAGGTTCAGTTTTTCCAGTTAATTTTATCTGTTTTATATTAAAATATGAGGAAAGGTTTGTATGTAAAAATTATACAGTATAACAAAACAGTTTGACGTTAAGCTTTTTCTTAATCCCTTATTATCTAACATTTTTGCATATCAGAGGTTCTACCGTATCATTTAAGTCTAATTAGCAAAACTCTGTCTTTATTTTTTTATATATTTATATTATTTAGAAAGATGCCAGTGTTAATTTTTAGTGTTTTATGATTTTTTTTTTATTTAGAAGAGGTTATGTTTGTTTTATTTTACAACTGTGGTAGGTAAGTAGGAGTCACTGCTTCATGTATTTGACATCAGCATTTACCAACGTGTAACTTGATTGGCCCTGCAACCTTAATTTATTCATCACAGGTCATACAGAGATATTCCCTCGCTTGTGATAATTTTTGTACCATGCAACAGTGGCGTAGCTAGGATTTAAGTTTAGGGGGGGGGGGGGCAACAGTCACCCATCCCTCGTAATGAAAGGGGTGTCCGGGGGTCCTCCCCCGAAAAAATTTGGATTTAAAGGTGCGAAATGAGACTATTTTAGCAGTTTTCCTAGTAGAAATATATATATATAAAACCTAAAACAGTCTTGCCATGTTTTCCTTTGATTTTTTTAAAACTTTTTTTTTATGTCATCAGTAATTTTTAAGACTGTCTTAAAGTGTCTCTTAAAGATTTATTAAAAACGTGTTTTTTATAACGATTAATGATACATTTTAACTGTTATGTATTATGTGTTGGTATCTCATATATATGTTATCTCTTTATTAAAGTCTTTTAATTTAACTTATTTGAGTAATGCAATATTTTTAGCCTGAATGATCAGAAGAAAAGCCAACGTTATTTGCCATCAGTTAAAGGAAGTTCTCGCCTAGCACATGAACTGTAATACATAACATGTTACACGTGTTTTGTTTTACACAAAACTGCCAAAATTATTGCCAGTATATTTACGTACTAGAATAAAACACAGTCCAAATACGTGCCTATATTTTTAAAAATATAGCACTTATTTTAAACCTATTTGTAACACCTTTAAAATGAATGTAACTGCATTTTGAAAACTGTTGTATCGAGAAAAATAACAACTGAACTTGTAAAACAGAAATATAACAGCATTTGTTTGACTTTATGCCTTACCTTCCACCTTTAAAGATCACATAAATATGTTTTTCAGACATCTTACTGGCAGGTTGTTTGCTAACCTGTCCCTATACACCAGGCGGAACAAGCTTATCGCTGACGAGAGTAGTTGAATACAAGACTGCAGTGAAATCACTGCATGCCTCTTTAGTGCTCTGTTCATGAAGATGAAATTATTCTTGACGGATTCGCCTGTCACGCCTTCACAGTGTATAACAATGTTGTAGTCCATGATTTGACATATATAAAAACAAAATATGTATCTTTATATTTAAAAAATGTTGAATTTTTCATTTTTAAATTCAACCTTTTTTGTTATATACAACATTTTTTTTGTTTTGTTTTTACATGTGCCTATAACATTGTTATAAACTGTGAATTTTTTCCGTTTGTCAGTTGGTTTTAGTGGCTTACATAAAACCGTAAAGTGCAAATTTTGACGTTTACAACTCATTACGCTAAAAACTATGAGATATACACAAATTTTCTAAGAGGAAGATTTAATCACAATTTATGTCTTTAATAAAAAAAATATCTGGTGCAAATATAAAAATAAAAATAGATGTTGAAAACTGAGGTGCCCGTGCCCTTAAGTGTCTAGCGAACGACTGGAATATTCCATCGTCGATAAAATCTAAACTACTAATTTTTTTGCCAAATAAATATTTTATTAGCAAACGTCTATTTATATAGCATTGGACAGTAGTATGCTTTGTTTTCGAGTAAAATATTAATATTGGTATTAAGAAAAATAGGGGGTAGAAACACAAAATCCATAACAATCAAAAACTGTAATTTTTATAGTTTTTAATATGACAATATCCACGACTCTATAAAAACTGACTTTCAAAAATACTCACATTTTGATTTCAAAATAATTTTAACTTTCAAAAATACTCGCATTTTGATTTCAAAATAATTTTAACATCTTTAAACCTGTCGTGCAGGGATATTCGTATAGAAAAATTATTTTAAAATAAAAATTCGAGTAGGCTGTTTTTTAAAATCGGTTAGAGTCCTGGATATTGTTGTATTAAAATTATAAATCTGTTAGTTTTCAATTTTTATGGATTTTGTGGATTTTATCCGTAAATTTTCTAAACGCCAATTTTTATTTTTTATTCGAAAGCAAAGCATACTACCGTCCAGTGCTACATAAATATATGTTCGTAATTAAAATGTTTACATGGCAAAACAATTTCATTGAAATAAGAGGATTAGTTTAGATTTTATCGACTATTGAATATTCCAGTCGTTTGCTCGACACCTCAACTTTCCGTACCCCGTAAATAGTATCACTTCTAAAAATAATATCTATAAATAAATCATTTTTAGCATTTACATATTTAGGAGAAGGTACCCTTCTGAAAATGTTATGTTTATAGGGCTAATCAGTTTGGATTGGGCATTTTTGAGTCGATGAGGACATTCTCTTAGTTTATATGTTTTAGTTGGCCTCATTGATGATTCAATGGTGTCAGTTGAATTAAAAATACAATGTTTGAAATTATTGAAAAAACTTGTGTGTACGACTAGAAATTGAAACAGTTCTACCGCTACCTAATTTAGCAGTCTTACTCGCCCAATTCTAGTAACCGAGATTAGTGAGTTCTTTGAGTTACATTTCACAATTCAGGCCCAATTATCAGACAAATTGCATAAGAAACTTTACAAAATTGCATAAGAAACTTTACAAGACCTCATCGGCTCTACCTCTGAAAACTCATCATGCTCAACAACTCAAATAAAAATGCATGAAATAATTTGCTGGACCGATTTCGGTAGATTTTTACACATTAAGATTAAATGCTTGATAAAAATTTACTGTATCGCGTTTGAGGTCGATAGGCAACGGTTATTTTGACCCGGCAAAGTAACTTTATTTCACTCAAAAATATGATTTTGTAGTTTCGCTAAAACTTTTAAACGGAAAAAACAAATATATAGTTTTTAAACACTCTATTCCCAACTATCTATTATTTCACAAAATGATCTCAGAACTAAAAAAAGTAATATATTGCCAGGCAAAGTTATCCCTGCAGTGTCAAAATTCCCCGATTTACAGTAAAAATAAGCAATATTTTAACTGCTCATACATCAACGAAGTAATTAATTTTAAACCTTACCGGAACTATTACACTAGCGTCGTCATCTTCCCTTCCATCTTGCTTCAGCACTTTGGTAAAATATGACAATAGATTATTTCCTTTTCTTTTATTCCACTCATATCAAAACTTTAGTGCAATGTAACTTCACAAAAAAATTTAAAAAATTATGTTTTAAGCAGCGTAAAAATGGCTCGAAAAAGCTGATGTAGCACAGACATTTATAGCTCTGCAGAAATGATATATTCAGTCTACACACTGAGACTAGGGTCAGGTCATGTGGATAACAAACTCGGCACACTTTCCAGTCCCTTGAAGCAGGCGGTGCTATTGTTTGAAGGGTGAGGTTCAAGGGGTAGGGAGTGGCTGACCAGCCTGCAACCCTGCTGTGACGAGACAGCACTCAGAAATAAAAATAAAAAAGTAGACGGGAGAGAGAGAGGCTTTGACCCAAGGTGAATTCTTGCAACTTAGTACAAAATACACCTAATTCCAGATTCCAATGGACCAGACACATTATTATTTTTAAAAAAAACTACATCATGTATTTGTGAATATTTTAGTAATTAAATTGCTAAAAACTTTTATAAATATATTTATGCAGCATTAGGTTTATATTTTCAAATTTGAGTATTTCGGTTTCGTGGGCGGCTGGCCCCCTTGGCCCCCCTCTGGATACGCCACTGCCATGCAACTTATGATGAGCAGATATATCCTATTGTGGCTATGGCACCTCTACGCCATAGTTAAAAGTTCTGAATTGTATGGCTGCTCAAAGTTTGTTGTAGTCCAGCCCAGCTACAGTTCAAAACCTATTTGTCCAGTCTCGCGCACCACTCGAGTGTCACCGTCGTCCACACCTCCGTAGCTACTTCTCGATCTGCTGTTCCCGCCTCATCTCTCGCTGCCAAGTCTGTTGCAAACACTCAGCAGCCAAACGCCGCAATCACCCTCTCCTCTGCTCGCAGTGGGCCGGTGTTTATTGTCGCCCATGACGATGCCCAGAATATTCTCAGAGCTCGCCAACCATGCTGGTTGATGTAAGCTGAACATTCTAGGTGTTGCGGGAACATTCAGTTACGTCCGAGCTGAATTCTCGTCCTGGGTGACTGACAGGTGCCCATCCATTCAGAACGCCTGTGACGTCAGCTAGGCGCGAGTGGCCCTCGTCGCCAGGGTCGGCAAGATGGGGGAAAGGAGGTGGGGCGCAGTCCACCGACTCGTCGCGTGACTGGTGATAGCGAAGCATGGGAGGAGAAGCGGCGCAGGCCGCCGAACCCAATGCCCTCGAGAACACTGACTCGTTACAATATTTTGCAGTGCAGGACTAACTGCTGCTGTGTTGGAGCAGAGTGATGTATGAATAGATGAGACATTAAGCAGAGAGACATCTGAACTTCATGCCAGTCTGAACATCAACAATCTTTAAGGTTGCTCCCTGTGTATCGGTAAGCTGTGTTCGTGTGTTTGAGGCAAAAAATCGATTGACCACCAAAGATTCTGCTGACCTGTATTTGTAATACAAGTATTACCACTGCGAAAGCCACTCAGCTGGCGTGGAGTGCTTGGCTGTTACTCTTTTTCCTATGGAACTTAAAACCATAACAAAATCATTTTATTTTTTTGAAAGCTTGGTTTTACAAATGACACATATTTCTATTTTTGTGTCTTTTGAATCCTGTTAGTATGTTTTTATATTCTGCTGTCTAAAAACAGTTATTAGCTTTTTTTTAGGGACTCTAATAGGTTTCTAGTAAATGTATTGAATTTTTACAATTAAGCCTGTAGTGATATGGTTTGAAATGAAGTGTGTGTTCTTTAGTATATAACTTACACATTAAGTAGTTTCGCCAAATTGAACGATCGCAACTCGCTGCAATAATTTCAAGCGCAGTTAGGCTGTAGGCAGGCTGCTAAATAGCTCCCTCTATCAAAAAAGAGGACATTCGTTTTACACAAATTTTCCAGGAAGCTGAACGCGATAGTAGGTAGAAGAGGTCTTGTTCGGTAAAGTTTCATCTAAAACTCCAGGGTTCTCCGCATAATGTCTTGACATCCTGCCCTTTTTTCTGGGATATTAACGTATGTGTTTAGCATAGGGCAAATGGTGCCATACAGCTGGCAACACCGGACGGGTCATGAACTCCGGGTCCAGACGCTGTGACGCAACAGTGCACGTAGCTTATGCAGCGAAGCTGGGAACCGTGGGAGTAACAGCGCGGGTGTGAGTACATTGTGACGACGCGCGTGGAGAAAGTACTGCACATGGGACAAAGAAACCGCTTTCGACCCTCGTCCCTTCCTATGTTCCCTCCCCTGGCTGCTGCCGTAGTTATATTAACTAAACGTCTTCCCTCCCCGCCCACCTTTTCCAACGAAATCTTTTAAAGCATATCTTATCTTTAAAATATTACAAAATCTTAAAGTGGTATATGAATTTTTTTTCCTAGGTCCGGACCCCCACCCCACCTCCGTTTTTGGTTTGGAGTGTGGGTGTATTCAGCTTTCTAAGGCATGTCCACCGTGTGTACTAACCTTGCCCCTGAGTGACATTCCCGCCTGACTATCCGGCCGGTTTCACTGCACATCATTACATCACGAACGCTATGGGGTTGTGTTCCGAAATTATACACTGTAAAAGTAGTGTAAAGTTATAGACTAAAGACAAAGTAAACATAGTTTTGGAACGACGATGGAGTAAAAGGTTTTCTCTGTTTACAAACATTTGTAACACATGGGTATTAAAAAACGGGAAAACTGAAAAGCTAAGAAGTACCGGTAACGAAAGAGTTACATTCGCGGAGAAGTAACAATAATTCACTAATGATTTAGTGTTGGAAGTGATAGTGCTTTTAACATTATTTTTCCCCATGAGAGGTGGCACGTGTGTGTGTTTATGTATGTCTGAGAGTTGAGACAATAGGTAAATAAAGTAGTGGGCTTTATGTGATGTCGACAGAGGGCATTATAATCGGAACCATTCTTTGCCTCAGACAGACAGGAAATGGGAAAGTAATCAGTCATGAACCATACTATCATCGTCTTGAGTGATTTCATAAAACCGTAAACCGTTATCAGAACTTCGTTTGGTAAGCGTATGCTGGAGGCTACCGTTTGGTTGTCTGTCGTGTGACGAAGGGAGCCTACGTTGAACATTTGTAGACATTTGCGAGAAAAACACTCGGAGAGTTTCAGGTTGTTTTCATATATCACTCATTAATTTCTGAAAAGTACTTTGTGAGTTACAAATTTTTAAAACCCGATAAATAATTGATAATAAACCCGTATAATCAGTATGGTCGGACAGGTTATCGGACCTGAGGCCTTCTTAGTGCGGTTTCACTGTATTACCGCAGCGCCGCCTCGCTCGGCGAGTGTTTGTGAAGACGAGAAGTGTAGTTAGAAAGTGAGTTTGACGATGATAGTGAGGTTTCAGCCATAAAACTAAGGTATAAAGTCAGGTCATACACAACAGCCTATTTGAATAAGGAGTACTGGACATGATTTTAGTGTTTTTACGATACACATGATGTGACCAATACTATGCAATAGTTAGAGATGATGGTTTACCGTGGGAAAATTTGATTCTTTGTTGGGTTTCAACTTAAACGTTCAGCTTACCAAAATATTACGACTTTTTCCTGTACGTGGAGCTGTTACCCTATTTGACTGAGCGCGTAAGATTCCTGCTATTGTTAATATTTGCTGTCTATACTTTTATTATAATATTCTGAATCAAGATTATCATGTTTTTAAGGGCGCGGTTCACCTCAGTTATCAAAGTCTTTTTTTATTTTTTGTATTTGTACCGGATATTATTTTTCTTGTTTCGACATAAATTGTGATTAAATCTTCCTCGTAGGAAATGTTTGTATCTCTCATAGTTTTTGCGTAATGGGTCGTAAACGTCAAAATTTTCAACGCCACTAAAGCCAACTGACATACCAAACCGAAAAAATTCACAGTGCATAACGATATTGTAGACTGTGATTATACACATATAAAAATATTTTTATATTTTAAAATAATTGTTAAAAATTTTAATTTTCGTTTCAAAATTCAGTATTTTTTATAAAATGCAAAAATATTTTATTTTTTGTTTTTATGTATGTCAAATCATAACCTACAACATTGTTATACACTGTGAATTTTTTCGGTTTGGTATGTCAGCCGGTTTTAGTGGCGTACATAAAACCGTAATAGATGACGGTATACCGCGGAAATTATTTGTACCAGCGTACCCTTGGAAACGCTGTAGTTTCTCGCGACACGTAGGTCGTTCGAGATAAAGTGAGCACTAAAAATTTAACCTTTGAAAAATATCACTAACCGTTACTGCACATCCAACATTAACAATATAGTTGCCTTACTGCTAGTATGGTTGGTAGCTAAATTACACAATATAGTTCCGTATATTTCCTGTTTAAATTTAAGAGTACTTAAACAAAACCAACCGAAATCGACGTAATTGTATTTTATATAATTAACAAACAATTTTTATCAAACTGTATCTATTCATACTGACTGTACAATTTATCTAACACGCGCAAACATCAAGTGACGTGTCCAGAGAGAATATACGTTTCCCGTCGTTAGCCGTTACGCGCGGGAAGGATACGAATTGACTGAAAATAGAACTTTAGCAGGGCTTTTTTGAGTGTTCACTCTATCCTGAATCACCCATATCATTCATTGGCCCATGTACGTCTGACACTCTGTACCTGTTTGCAGACAAACAACAGGCATGAAATATTACAATAGTGAGATTATTATTGATTCAGTCAAATAGGATAACAGCTCATGGTACAGAGTAAAGCCAGTGAGCTTTCGGTAAGCTTACACCGCATACTATGAAAGGAGAGGGGAGGGGGTAAGCCTTCTCCTCTCCATTTTCTAATGCATGACAACTGGGTGGACAAGAGCCCCCCTTAAGGGGCTTGTACTACCCCCGCGCTGAGGCCATAGGCCAGTGATGATGAACGGCGGCGAATGTACGTTGAAACCCAACAAATGGTCAAGTTTTCCCTCGAAGAACCATAATCTGTAGTAATGACTATTAAATCCCGACAGAAGCATCCATCATTCTCCTGTAAAGAAGAAAACTTACTGACAGATGTCTACGTGAAATGTAAAACAGCATTGTTTTGATATTCTAGCATGAGGGATCGCATGAGAGGTTTCGTGCAACATTGAATCTTGCATTGTGTAAACGGTGCTTTAGCGAGCACAGTGGCTGCCAGGTTGGGCCGAAGGAAGGAGGCGTGAAGGGAGGCAAGAGCTTCCCCTGGAAGTTTTTTTTTAATTTATGAAATGAATCACATTATTTTATTATTTAGTCTGTGGACATGATAACATCGCTTAGTTGTGGGTAGTAGTATAAATCACATCACATAAATTTGCAGTAAGTTGTACTTATTCTTTTAGGCGGTAAAGGAAATGTAATATATATTTCAATAACTTATTCTTAGCATGTGTTTCATCAGATTATGCCCATTCCGAAAGTGAAACCCGGCTGTGCCCTAGAACGTGTAGCAAGAGGAAATATAACCATTGAATATATATAGGTGATATAACTGTGTCGGTTTGAATTGCGGATGTATGAACTATAGGTGTTTGCAAAATCTCCCAAGGGTGGGGAGGGTAGATAAGATAATACAAGATTTCAGCTTAAGGTGTACAAAACTTAACCCGAGTGAAGTTTGCCTGTGACCAAATGTTTACCTCAAAGCTTCTCGAACAACTCCTAAAAAAAATGTAAACAGTACACATTAACAAAACGACTGCTAAACGAAACTGCGCATGTACTGTGTTCTAAAGATCGACTAAACAAGCATTAAACGAATACTATGCTTAATAGAAATAAAATTACGTATAAATAACGTACTGTGGACGTCGTATTCAGTAAAACTCACTGTAAAAATTATTCATAAAGTTACCGATATAGCCTATAGGAGTAATGTGTTACAAAAGTAGATATATTGCTTCCCACATAGCAACGGTAGCGTTCCTAAACATTTTTAGGAAACTGTCAATTGTAACCTGGTGCAGTGGCGCGGGAACGGAGGTACAGAGGTACATTGTACACTCCACCCCCACCCTCAAATTTTGGTGGTGGGGTACAATATATAATTTGTACCCCCCTAAATTTGAGTTGTTGAAAGCAGTTTGAATATAATATAAGAACTTATTTCGCATTTTTTATTCATTGTAGTGACTGTACGCTTCCCTACCAGTGCTATACTGTCAAAATAAAAACAAAATTCCTCTGACTATAGTAGAAATCTACATTCACCTCGGGGGGAAATGAGAAAGGGCGGAGGTTACTACGTATATTCAGACATCTTCTGTATAAAGGGAGAACTGCTTTCAGACTTCAGGAAATTTTATCATTGCACACGCAAACGTAGTGTTTATTAGATAATGGTGTAATGAACTCTAGGCCGCCTGCTCCATGTAACGTCGAAAGTATTCGTGATAACAAATACAATAAATAAAATATTCACTCTTAAGGTTGTATGGCAATACATTTTGAAAGACGGTAGACCTGTAGAGTGTACCCCGGTTGAAATTATTTATAGCTGGTCATACTTGCTTTTCGGATTGTCTGTCTTGAAAGTTTACAATCTAGGTCTACCTCCCCGTGGTAATTATTTAGTTCTTTTATCCAGTAAATAACGTACATAACCTTTCTTTAAATATTTTCGTACGCATCATTCTGAAGCAAACAACGCCTCGATATCTTAACTGATTAGATGTACTGTACAGTATATCATTGGCTAATCAAAAACAAATTGTACGTCGTCTAATCCTTTTAGGGTTCGAATTTGAAAAAAAAAATCTTGAATTACATATTGTGACAATAATACATAGTCACGGCTAAATCGATGATTCATTGGAAAAACATGTATCAACCTAGAGAGATGGAATTTATAAATATCCTGAAATATATTTACGGCTATTCACGTAATCATCATCACGAAGTGAAAAGCAGATTTACTTCTCGAATGACAGAAAGGCAGTGCAACGGTAGCACATTAGACTCGCATTCGTCGTGAGGACCTGGGTATCGAACCAGCCATCCTGATTTCAGGCCATGGCCGACTCCTTTCCTAACTCCTGCAATAATACCAAGTTGTGTCACCGTCTCTAATGACCTCGCTGTAGACGAGACGTAAATCCCACTTACCTAACTATCCACATCTCGAATGATTCGAACGATATCGAGGATATTTCTAAAACACATTCCACGTATTTTCATCCAATTACAGACTCAATTAAAAAAACTTGAATAACATGTTAGAATATTTTATGGGTGTCTCATATACTTGAAAAACACGACATTCCGCTGGGTCCAAGGTATGTCAACGATTCATTGAAAACATATTTCACCTCGTACTCCATTTTTCACCTCTGTAGCTGTCGAATTTTAAAAATCATAATATTAATTTCCAGATATTTAAGTAGCAACGTTCTTAAGCAAAAATGCCATCGAAATTTAAAAGTTTCATGTTGTCGTTGAAGACATGTATCATTTATGAATTGAAAACACTGTTTTTTACTACCCCTTATTAGTCGAACAGAGTTTAATGTTTGGTAGCCAGGTATAAATATCAACGAAGGATTAATTAAATTTATAATTATATTTTCATACATGCACAGCATTAGTATTTTATTTTGACGTTTGATTTATTTCTCGAACATCTTCGTGCACCCCAGTATAACTTTATTCTTGCAGTCAATAATACATTTCGACTAAATTACTATCTTAATATAATAACTATTTAGAGATATTAATAACTAAATTCAGGAAGTTTCACAATACAAAGTTGAAATATGTAACTCATTGCACAAATTAGAATAAAGTTTGCGTGCAAATTGTTATGCTTGCAAAATAGTTAGAATACGTAGCCTGTGATTCTAGTGCATATAGAATATCGGGAATGACCGGTTGCACGAGCAGTTTTTTCTGGTTCTGTTGTAAGTTCCCTGACTGGAATAATCACACAAGTATTACTAAATTAACTGAAATAAAGACATTTGGACAAAATGCTGCCTAAATAAATAATTTTAAGATTTCGTTAAGCTCATGGCTAGGACCCGGTAGTTTTCGCGAAAAGAATTTTTGCCCCACTTTGTTTCAGTGTCTTACGTGCGTACCTGCAGCTCAACTTCATGATTATTGGCAGAGTATTTTTGTGTAGAGTTATTATTCATTTGACTGTGCCAATCAGTACATGGATAGCTGTGACACAACTTGTCTGTGATTTGCGAATTTAACCTCCAGACGTTGTATGTTAAGGCATCCAATCACTTACCACAAATCAGAGATGCTGGTGCGCACGTAAGGCACTGAAACAAAGTGCTGCAAAAATATTTTCGCGAAAACTACTGGGCCTTACTCATGGCATAAAATTATAACGTACACCTTTAAAAATACTAAAATTTCTGCCCTGTATACTGTATTTTTAGGTATAAAAATTGCTTAAATACCTCCGTTTTGCACCTAGAAACTGAAATTTTTCCTGGGGAGAACCCCCGGGCCCCCCGCTTCTGGTCACGGCCTCTGTACCAGAACAATTATGTTAAGATCTCTTTCTTCTTAAAATAATAACTTAGGTACACGACTCCTTGTACGCCCCCCTCCCTACTCAAATACGTTCCAGTGCCCCTATACTGGTGTTACCAGATTTGTATAGTGACAGCACTGAAGATGTGCTCTCGTCACAAGTTGAAATATGGTGAATGTCCTATACCGTGTAGGGTTAATACCTTCCATTTCTCTTTAGGAAGTTTTTTACAGCGTAGTTTATAAATGTAAAGTATGTAAGTTATGCTTATTTTTTGGTTCCCGCCATCTTAAAACCCTGGATAACATTACAAGCGTACGTCGAGATCCTGGTGACCGACTAAACCTGACCACGTGACTGAAGCAACCTATTCTCCTGCAGCACTTGAACGTTTGTATGCGCCTTCTGTGGTAGGCGTGTGAGGAGCGTGTAATTCGGCCTCGTTCCACGTCTAGAACCGCAAGCAACGGAGATACTGACCGCAGGTTGCCTGAGGCTGGCGGGAACCCGGTTGACATCAGTTTTCTTGCTTCACCTTCATTCTCTGAGAGAGACCGCGGTCATAATACTGCCCAAGTCGCTCTGCGGTTGTATTAAGTAACCTGCATGGGTTAGGTAAGTTTGTTCAGTCAAGTAACCATGTTTACTCGATCACCGGGTCATTGCCTACAAGACTGCAAGCAATTCTGGATCTCCTCACTTATTGCACTCTTAAGATGACCGTCTGGGTAAACGTATTTTGCGTGTTCGAAACCTAGAAGTGCGGAAGCGATAAGGACGACCCAGCACGCACATCACACCTCATCCTAGCCTCTAGGCGCAAGTCACTCAACTGCCATGTATAGTCTTTCTCGCTGACAATTCGCCTCTATGAGACATTCAGTAGCAACTCTATCATTGTATGGTGTAATTTTAATATGAAGGGCTTTTTTTAATAGTGGCACAACTACAATTTAGAACATTTTTAGATACAGACTCCTGAACATAATTCAATGTCAAAAATTCTGTTTTCTAGACAGGTGAAATAATGAAGTTCACAGCGTGGAGATGTACCACTTTTGAAATAAGGTAGAATTAACTTTTTTTAACACGATGTTAGAAACAACGTTTTTTTTTTTTTTTTTTTTTTTACAAAATTGGAGTTGTACCACTATTAAAATTAGCCCATCATAGAAAGGTGTACTGCACACACTCTTAATCTCTTAATGATTCTACGCCAAGATTTTCATACATAAAAGGGGCACAAAAACACTCATTCTTGACATTTTTGGCAGTGCAGAAATAAACTTTCGAGATGAATGGAAGGCCTGAAATAAGCTTTTCCACGTGTAATGTTCTTTGAATGCTGTTCCTAAATAGTCTTTATGGCCCGAAGGCCAGCGCTTCCTCCATCCGCCAGCGCTGCACCCTTACTTGTAAAAGTAATGCAGCACACGGCATACCTTTGCTTTGTTCTTAGCCTTGTATAGTCTTTTTTGCTTTAATTTATATTACTAGGCTTTCTGCCTGTGTTCTTATTAAACCTGCCGCCGCCCTCCCTTCTTCCCATTTAGAAATTCGTCTGACTCGAGTAACCTCTTGAGACTACCTGAGACTCGATCAAATGTTATAAATACAGTATTTATAATTATAATGCATACTTAGAACACTGCTAATGGTAGCTACCAAGTACATGTTTTATGTAGTTCTACCAAAATATTATACTGTTATTTACACGAGCGCAAAACAACGTATGCAAGATACGTTTACTACCGTTGGGTTGATTGGACTGTTGGAAAAAAGGGTTTGATCGAAATGAAGGGGGGGGGGGGGAGGAGCAAATCACAATTCTTGCCCCGGGCGAAGGAAAGGCTACAATCGCTCCTGCTGAGGGTTATGACATAATATTCCGATTTATAACGTTAGAAACACTGCCTGCTTAGTCGTCTGTGGCCTAGGCGGTATTGTTTTTGTTTTCCCCAACAAAACGTGTTGCAACTAATAAATGTTATTCACAACATGAACGTTTAATCAACTGTAATTTTTTACAATTACAAAAGTATTTAATTATCAATTATTTTAATTTTACAAATATCCAATTCATTTGTATGAATAGTAGTGTTACGACTTACAGCCGCTAGGTTCGCTGCAATCAGTTGTCGCCACTGTGTGCTTTTGAAATGAGGTCTAAACGTTTGTGCTAAGGTCTGTAGTACGGCCAGGTTGTATGTCTTGTACATATCTTCTTAATTCGCAGGCTCAGGTGAAGCGCCCGGTGCTAGAGGGAATACACACACACACAGGCCTTCTCAATAGACGGCGCGCGGAGAGATTTCTACCGGAATGTCATTAAAATGTCAAAAATTAGGGGAAAATATTATTTTAATAATTTAAACGAAATTCCTAAAAAATTTAGTTCAGTCAATATAATCGGTTCGTATTGCATGACCATGATTTGTTTTTTGTATGTTAAATGAAAATAAGTTTAAATGAACGAGTTTCAATTAAATAATTTATCATATAAAATTTACATTTTTCCTTTTGGCCTCCGAGTATCATTACTAAATAAATAAAATATATATAAATACATATATATACACACTCATTTTTATATGTGTGTACACATGTACCTTGAAAAATCCTTCGAAAAATAATTATAAAATGCTTGAGCATCACACATTTTAATATACAGCAAGTCCACATGAAACCTCCCAGATTTCAAATGTCAATTAAAAATATACTATTTGACATATTAGCACGCTGTTTGCGGCATAATGTGAAGAAACTCAAAAAGTTTTGTGTGGAATTTTGACGAAATGATGTGGTTTTGTTTTTACAGGCGGTGCTAACTAATTACCGGAAATGACATCACCCCAAAAGAGAGCGCAGTGTGTGGTGTGGTTTGCAAAAAGCAAATCACCTATTACTGTCCAAAGGAATTACCGACGCGAATTTCGTAAGGAGCCACCAGATATGAAGACGATTAAGGCTTGGTATGACAAATTCCTAGCCACTGGGAGTGTCAACCGACAGGAAGGTTCTGGCAGACATCGCACATCCGATGAAAGGGTAGAGGAGATCCGAGAGGCCTTCCGAAGAAACCCATCAAAGTCAGTTCGGCGAGAATCACGAGAGCTTAACATCCCTCGCTCAACAGTTCACAAGGTGCTGCATAAACGTCTTCGCATGTACGCTTACAAAGTGCAACTTGTGCAAGCATTGAAGCCAAACGACTTGCAGCTTCGCCATGAGTTTCTGTCGAGATGCTGGACAGGATCGAGCAAGACCCCAACTAACTAGGAAATGTCATTTTCTCTGATGAAGCAACCTTCCACACATGTGGGAAAGTTAATAGACACAACATGCGCATCTGGGGTTCCGAAAATCCCCACAGCGTTCGGGAACATGTCAGAGACAGCGCAAAGGTGCTTATGTGGTGTGCGCTGATGAATTACCAAATTATTGAACCATTTTTCTTCATCGAGCCAACAGTAATAGGCGCCATTTATCTCGACATGCTTGAGCAATTTGCTATTCCTCAGCTCCTTCCCCTTCAGCCACAAGTTATCTTCCAGCAGGATTGTGCACCCCCGCCCTGGAGTTTGCGTGTTTGAGACTTCCTGGACCGAACATTTCCACAGCGCTGGATAGGATGTGATGAACCAACAAAGTGGCCACCACGATCTCTAAACATTTTCCACTCTGGACTTCTTTCTGTGGGGTTATGTTTATGACATTGTGTATGCCTCACCTGTACGAAACATTGGTGATCTCCGCAGACGGATTGTGGATGCAATAGGCTTCATCACCCCAGACATGCTTGTGCGCACATGGGCTGAGCTCGTGTATCGTCTAGACAATTTGAGGGTTACGAAAGGGGCCCACGTAGAAGTTCACTGAATTTGTATACAAAACTTTTTGAGTTTCTTCACATTTTGCCGCAAACAGCATGCTGCTATATCAAATAGTTTATTTTTAATTGTCATTTGAAATCAGGGAGATTTCATGTGAACATCCTGTAGGTCATTCTCAATATCGCTTAGTGAAACCAAAGATAAACTCAAGTTTTCTTTATTTCAAGGAATAGTAACTGATGTATTATTTCCATTATTTTAACAGTCAACATGTTTAACACACACTACCCGATTTCATTTTGACCTATTGTTTGACAAGTATGATTTGATTATATTATTTTGCTAAATAAATTTTCGTATACTACTTGTGATGCTGTTTCCAATTTCATAAATGATCTACAGAGGAATATTCATAGTCTTGAACGCTTTCCGCCAGTGTTTCTCTTCTTGCGGCTCCGGTTTAGTGCAATCAACCATATTGCATTTCAAAGCTACGTGATTTTTCAACTACTCTGTAAGTTGCTGTAATAATTTCGATCCATACTCTCAAGAAATGAAAAAAAAAATGTATTTCGATATATCTGTCAAGTACGTTGCTGTCTTTAGAATTCCTCGGAAAGCCGATTCCTTATGTACGGGTTTAATTTTAATCAGACGTATCAGCTACATGTACAGGTTTATCAGTTTTTGCTTCACGAATTTTAACATGTTCGTTATGTGCATTTCGAAAGATTTTTTCTTGATCGTAAACAGTCCAAATGCTCAAAATACTACGCGATTTCCTTTAAGCTTATTGTTTGATAAATACGGTTTGATTGTGTTATTTTGCTAAAGAATCATGCAAATATTTTATTATTTAAAACTTACCATGTTCTTTTAAGCACAATATATTTTCTTTCACTTAAATGGGTTTTTATTTTTCTAGTATGTACTGTACATGTAGCGTAGTTAAAAACTGAAGAAGGTCATTTTCAGTTTTTAGATTACGTTTATGTTTATAGATTTTCTCTTAAGGTAAAAATAAATATTAAGCAACGACATATTAAAAATTACCGATTAACAGTTTATAAAATTTGTGATAGCAATTTGGTAATTTTATGTGTGTGTATATATTATATATCATACACACACGTGCGTTTTTGCTTAGGTATCATTATGATAGACGCCAAATTATTTCTGATTTTGAGGAGAAAGTTTGTAAATGACTTAAAATCGCTGTGGCCATATCAAACGAACTAAATCAAATTCAATGGCCGAGGTTGCGGTACGTTGGCGACTCTAAAAAGAAGATAAAAAGTTGCTGCCAGCCTGGCGTGAAACTCTGTGATGCGAGTCAGTCGGCCTTGGAGCACGAGGGCGAGGTTAGGTATTGGCTGCGACACAATTCAAGGCTGCTTGTGCCTTGCAGGTGTCTGGCGGGAACTGCAGGTCATCATCAGATGCTTTTATTTCCATCTCCGTGATTGCAACCTTGCGAGAATAACAACACGCTAGTGTCGTCTGTGCGTCATCCGTGGAACATACATCGTAATATTAGAGCTGCTGTAAAATAGCCAGTATCTTTTCTGTCCGCGTATTCTCCAAATAATTGTATAGTTGTTTCGCGATAAAGTGAGCCCATTTGACGGCCGCCTTGACAAGAATAATATTTAAACAAGTTAAGACTTAAATTAAAAATTTAAGAAACCCCCAACTTACAGAACACTAAATGTCGAATGTATCAGACCAGTAGAAGTTGCTCACGTACCTTCAACAACTAGAAAAGAGATTATGATCTTTAACAGGTTGAACAGATTTTCTTGAATCATAGCTAAGAACACTCTCGATCAAGTCACTTTTCAAATAAAATATACTAAATCAAAATCAGTTCATTCATTTAGGAACTACGACGACACAGACAGATGCACAGATACACAGGTTAAACTTATAACACCGATAATTTTTTTTTTTTTTTTTTTTTCGTTGGGGATTTAAAAAAATATTATATATTGTGAGCTCATGCGTTAACTCTTGAATACGGTAGAGTCTATACACCTTCGCTGTAACTTAGGCAGCGTTGTTTACCTTTCAAGGTGTGCAGGAAATTATAAATTATGAGAAACTAACAAAGTAACCAGAGTTTCAAAAGTGCTTATTTTATGTTAATCCCTATATAAGTATAGAGACAGGAAGTTTTCGCGAAAATATTTTAGCACCAGTTCGTTTCAATGCCTCAATGTGCACACCTGCAGTTGTTCTTCATAGTCAGTGATTGGATGTTTTAACTCTCGATGTCTAGAGGTTCTACCCGTGTAGTGCCGCTGTTAACCTTGTTCTTATTGGTACAGTCAAATGAACTACTACTCCGCACAAATAAACACAGCCAGTAGCTATCAAGTAAAGCTGCAGATGTTCTCGTAAGCCATTGAAACATAGTGGAGCAAAAATATTTTCGCGATAACTCCGGTTCCTACGTATAGCCTACTGCGGCTTGTATGGTTGGACGACGGTAACACGGCCAAGCTGTATAAAGACGAATCACAAACGTTCAACCACAGCGCACCAGAGTTATCATAGGCCAGTCAAATAGGGAATCACCAGTAACGAAAATAAAAGCTTTAGAAATCAATATATTACATTGGGGCCTATATCAGGCAGTAAATTTCTCCCGCAATAAATCACCATTTGCAATTATGATAGAAATCGCGGAATCTCCCCTGACAGTATAAGCCACATTTCAAAGATATATGGTCGTTTGTTTAATGGCTGTATATCTCACTGGCGTTGGTAGATAGGTTGGGGTGGAGGGTGGAGACACGGATGTCATATCTCTTCCCAGAGTTTTTAAACTCACCCAAGGTCCTTTGTGACATAAATATACTTTCCACAAGTCCTGCAATTTTTGTTTATATTTTAATTTTGCGCCTTAGTGTGTAAAGCATGTAGGCTATAAAGAAGGTAAATACTCATGGTTGGAGGGGAGGGTGCGGCGGTCGAAGGGTTGGACCTTCCGCCTCCAACCCAGGCGATTTGGGCTCGATCCCCGGTGGATCCGGGCCCGGATACCTCTCACGTGGGAAACGTGGCGAACATTGCCGGTGGCAGGCGTATTTCCTCGGGGAACTCCCGCTTCCCCAGCCTTTCTCATTCCGTCGCTGCTCAACACTCACCTCATTCATTCTTGCCTCGCTTGTAGAGCAGCCGGGCCACCCCTAACCACGACCTTCGCCCACCCACATTCTGACCCTGCCAGAAGGCGGAAAACACGTCGTTGTTTTATCCTTCTCGCGATTGGAAATTTCAAAAGTGCAGCAAGTTGTACTTATTTAAAGAAGAATTATTTTGAAGATTAGTCGGCGCAATTTCAAAGGAGTGTTTCTAGTACAAATGTTCATAGTTCAGCAGCAAATTTGCGTTCTTCAGGTACGTCGAGCTCGAGTCAGCCCCCTCCCAAAATGAAATACTTGTTACGCCGCTTGTATATCTTACTCATGGTGTAAATAATCTAAGGCAATTCTAGTTTTTTTATTTGCTTTTCTTAACTTTTAAATATGCCTTATGTCAACTAGCCGTAGACTAGTTACACGTTGCTACAGTAGTGCCAAAGAAATATTTATTACACTGGTGCATAAAGAACTTGAACAGCCCTTCACAAATGTAAAAAAAAAAAAAAAAAAAAAAAACTAAACCTACAACATCAAATCGTACTACATAAAAGCTTAGTTTTTAAATAGAACATGTTTCAATCAAAGTCACGATAAGGGGGATTCTTATGAATTTACACTAATTTGTTTTGATTTTTTATCGAATTAAAGCGAACAGTAACGTTATTATTTAAATAATATATTTATTATAAATGGATAATGTTTTATTTTGTGTTCTAAATTCTTTACTGTGTGATGACCGCACAGTATTATTATAAACAAGTTATTGGCCATGACGTGGTTCGCGTGGTTTTCAATTTAATGCCTCTTTAGTTATGCAAAAATTCAACCTAAGTAATCAACAGTATCTTAATTAATTCGTAAAAATGTGATTTTATATTGTCAGTATATATTTAAAAAAAATATTTAAAAAATTAATTAAATATTGGCACTTCATACTTCATGCAAGTAATAATATTAATATTTATAACTTATTTAAAAATAATAGTTTGCATAAAAATAATTAATTTTCTTATGAATATTTCTGAAACAAAAAAATATTTGCTGAATATTCTAGACGGTGCATAATTATGTAAAAAATATTAATAAACATTTTAGAAACATTTTTTAAAAATGGAAATTTTTTTCACTGTGTTTTACGGACACATCGTTTTGTCCCCTGCCTCGTTTTGCCTCCCTCACCCCGCTTTTTATCCCGTATATATTGATTTTTTTGTCAGAAACCTTCGCAGGCGCACGAACAATAACTCATCTACATATCATCGAGCGAATGAATGGTGTAGGAACACATACACCTACAAACACACACACCTAAGCACCACGCATATATATGTGTATATACACACATACATATAATGCGTATTATTGTCAAATATATATATATATATATATATATATATATATATATATATATAGTGCGTATTTTCGTGAAAAGTTTCAATATAAAATTTCGTTTCGACTGCTTCAATCTACTTGAAATAACCCATCTGCAATAATTAGCTCACAGGGATAATCGGAACATACGTAACTCAGTGATGGCTTTGCATAGTAACAGACTATGTTTGCTTGTCGCTGATGATGAGACACTATTCTGTCTCCATATGAACGCTGACCTTCCTCGAGAGTACTTGACTCGTCTGTCCCCTTCAATTCCATTACCCAACCCCGTGACTGCATCAACCCATCCCCAAGTCACCCACCCTCTGACCTGTTAATCATCTAGAAGGGTTGATGACTTCTACGGCCTTCGAAGTACATTTAGCTTGCCATTCTTCATTTAGATACTCCTTCTAAGTGTGTCTCAGCGGTTTTATGTGCTGGATAATTAGACTCAATATATTACAATACTAATTTTTACGTAACATGGTAATAAATAATTTGTATTTCTTTATTTATTTTTTGTTTACGTGCCCTCGAACATCACGAGACCATTCGCCTCCCACCAAGGCGATCCGGGTTCGATTCCCGTCGGAGTCGGTCCCCGGATTTTCGCATGTGGGAATCGTGCCGGACGATGACGTTGGTCGGCGGGTTTTCTCGGGGATCTGCCGTTTCCCCCGCCCATTCATTCCGGTGCTGCTCCATACCCACCTCATGTCACTCCTCACCAGCGCTACAGACCTCGATGTTAAGCGCTGACCAAAATATCTCACTCACCACCAAATTGGTTGGGGGGGGGGGTGTTTGACCACTCTTCTAACTTATTTCTATATTTGAGCGGCTAGAGGGAATGAGTTTGCTTAACATTTACACTTTTCTCTGTTTACCGATAAAATTAGCAGTTGTCATCGCCTCTTTCGAAGTGCATGATATTACGATGTGTGTTTTGTTGTTTGGTTCTGTGGATTAGCATTATTGATAGTAGATAATCCTTGACACATTTATGCAAACGGCAAAAACACAAATGTGACACTGTCAACATTTTGTGATATGTGTCACAATGCAAAACCAAATTTTAGAACATTTAAGAAATAAAAATATATTGGCTTGTGGCACATATGACAAAATATTCACACTCATTGCCCACAAGCAGCTGTCAAATTTTACTGAATATACTATTTTCGATTATTGATACGCCAGCTAGCTTTTTTAATTAAGATGTCAGCGCTTCGGGGTTAGGCTTCGGCAAGTAAGTTTGTACCCTTCTTAGAAGTAACGTAAGAATATTTAAACCTAGCCATCTTAAGAGCAACCTTTGAATGATGCTTCTTTACCTGCTGGAGAAAATGAAGAAGGGATGAGACATGGACGACATTAGTACGGGAGTCTAGACCAACACCCCAACTATATGCAGAGCACTAATTTGGCACGTAGTGTTTTCGTAGTAACTTATTCTTTTCTCTAGTGAACTAAAAGTGATCTGACTATAACTGTACTTGTGCTTAGTATAGTTTCTGTCTTTCTGTTATACGAAACTGGCTGGTATTTCTATTCGGCTACAGCACAGTATGAAATGTATTATTTTAATATAGAGGCAAATTTTTAAGTGCGTACTTGTTTGATAGATAGAACACGTTTAGCAGCTTCGCATGAAAACTGATACAGTACACGTTATACGGTACAACATCGTCCAAGCGCCAGGCGCGGTAAGCTAAGTGTGAGTTTTACGTCTCATTCACAGCGAAGTCGTTATAGACAGTGACATACAACTTGACACAATGACAGGAACTGGAAGAGGAATTTGAAATGAACCATCACATCATCTGCCTGGAGCGATTTTGGGAAACCGCAGAAATAAGGATGGCCTGTGCCGCAGATCGAGCCCGGACCTTCCCGAGTAACATTCCAACTTGTTTCCATTGCGCCTCCTCATTCGGTACAAATACAGCTCTTAACACCCGAGAGCTAGTCGGAATGCCAGCTAACAAACCACAGTACGTTATATCTTATCTTGAGGCTTAAAGTGGCACGCGCATCTACGACTTAGTCGGGGTTCGAACAAAAAACCCGTTCCTTACATAACTCTTTGGAGGCTGAACAAGTTCACGTGTTCTTCCAGTTCATCGTAGAACTCAAGTACTTTATTTAAGTAGTTCTGTAGTGCATGTAAATCGCCCATCGTGTTGAAAACGGAGCTGGAAATTTGTTTGGAAGGCCTTTGGACCGCATCCGTAAAGAAAGGGAACACTGACTTTACATACGAGTGGATCAACCTCCGAGTGTGATATATAACATGAGAGACCGAGCGAGGTGGTGAAACGGTTACACGTTGCATTCGGGAGGACCCGGGTTAGACCCTTTGCTCCAGACAATATGATTTCTGTTTTCCATGGTTTCCCGAAATCCCTGTGTCACCGTCTCTAATGACCTCGCTGTCGACGAGATGTAAAGTCCACTTACTTATAGGTCGTTCGGGATAAAGAGAGCACTAAAAATTTAACCTTTGAAAAATATCACTAGCCGTTACTGCACATAATTCAACATTAACTATAGTTGCCTTACTGCCTGTATGGTTGGCAGCGAAATTACACAATATAGTTCCGTGTTTTGTTCTATTTAAGTACAACAACACTGAAACTATATCAACCGAAATCGACGTAATTGTACTTTATATAATTAATAAACTTTTTTTTATCAACCTGTCTCAGTTCATACGGACTACAATATTTATCTTACACGCGCAAACATCAAGTGACGTGTCCAGAGCGGTTAGATATTTTCCGACGTCAGCCGTTACGCGCGGCAGGATACGAATTGGCTGAAAATAAAACTTCAGCAGGGCTCTTTTGAGTGTTCACTTTACGCCGAATCGCCTATACCTACATCTATAACATTATATTTGGCTGGAAGAGGCGCCTCGTGTGGATGTAGCTACATGTTGGCTACTATAATATGCTCATCTCTATATATAAAAATGAAAGGTGACTGATTGACTGACTGACTGACTGACATATCAAACTGCAGCCCAAACCACTGGACCTAGAATCGTGAAATTTTTGTGCGGGTTCCCTTCAGGTCGAAGGCGAGCACTAAGACGGGATTTTTCGAAATTCGACCTCTAAGGGGGTGAAAAGGGGTGAAATGTTTTTCCGAAGAAATGTCAATAGAGCTCGAACCCGACGGCCTATCATCGTGATTTTTACTTTAATAGGACACTCGTAAAAATGCGTATTAGCCAATTTAAGGATTTTTCGAAGTTCAACTTTTAAGGGGCTGAAAAGACCTTAAATGTGTTTCCAATCAACTATTGATATCTATCGAACCCTTCGGGATAGAGAGTTGATATTCTCTTCAAAATATTGCTTACGTAAATACCCAAAAAGTAGTTTTAGGTTTTTTTGAAATTCGACTCCCAGGCAGTAAAAAGGGGCAAAATGTGTTTTTAATGAATCGTCTTTATCTTTGAAACACAATTGGCTATAGTCGTGATTTTAACTTTAATTGGTTACTTTTACAAATGTCTATGACAGGACTCAAAATCGTTCGAAATTCTTTATTCAAAGGGGTTAAAATACGTGAAATATGTTTTCGATTATCCTTCCATATCTATCGAATCAATCGAGATATCGAAGTACTCTTTGCTTTAAATTGGTGCTTTTGTAAGTATCCCAAGTACCATTTATAATATATTTTCAGAATTCGGCCCTAAACTGGTTAAAAATGGGGTAATATGAGTTTTCTACTCATATTCGATATATATCGATCACATAGTTTTTTATATAGAGACGTGATTTTTGTTTAGCATTGATACTTACTCAAATACCTAAAAAGTAATTTCAGGAATTTTCGAAATTCGCCACCTAAGGACGCGAAAAGGGGTGAAAAGTGGTGAAAAGCGTTTTCAATTAATCGTCGTTATATCTTGAACCCAGCGGGATAATGTTGTGTTTTTTACGTCCACGAGATACCAATAAAGTATTCTAAAACGTGGGTCAAGGGTTTTTTGAAATTTACTCTCTTAAGTGGTGAAAAGACCTTGAACGTGTTTTAGATAAATCCTCGATATCTATCGAACCCGTCGAGATATACAATTAATTTTTGCTTCAGGATGATGATTACAGAAATTATCGCAAAACGGTTTTCAGATTTTTCGAAATTCGATTTCTCAATACTGTGCAGGGTCGATATGTGTTTTTTTAGTGAATGATCGATTTTAATTCAACTGAACGGGCTAGCGATGTGATATACACTTCAGTTGGATACTTATACAAATGTCTAAGATGTAAATATAAAATATTTCGAAATTCGACACCTAAAAGGGTGAAAAAACACAAAATTGGTTTTCCATAAACCCACGATATCTATCTAACCAGTAGCGATATTGAGGTGTTGTTCGCGTCAGAGTGATGCTTACGTAAATATTTAAAAAAATATGTATGTCTTTTTTTATTTGTAAGAAACGTAATTATTAAGAATAAAACTTAGTTGGTCAATAATCAAGGTAGACGATCCGAAAAGCAGTACCGAGCAGCGAGAAACAACTTATACAGGAGTTTCACTACAGTAACCTATCGAGACGTGGTGTTGTACAACCTCTATGAGACCAGGACACAGATATTTAATTTTTTTTTTTCAATAAATGTTATTTTCATGAATTATTTCGACGTTACGTGACGCAGTTGTTTGTCACTCAGGTCTAAATTCCGGGAGGTTCTGGGCTCGAATTCCGTTAAAAGCTGCGTGCAAACGTTCAATACTGACACACAAAAACTACAAGGCAGATCGAATTAGTGCAATTTACATGTAGTCTTTAAAAGGGGTAAAATTGCAGTTCGCTTTCCACTTAGGTTCCTCTACAATATCAGCTGACATATCGTCGGTATACTGCCAAAAGTGATTGAGTCATAAATGCTATTTCGTTTAAAAACAGTATTAAATTGTAGATATTAACAAAA
>PNEQ01062193.1:0-42509 GCA_003012365.1 Medauroidea extradentata | reverse complement strand
CCGTTGCAACAACTTGAATATCCCCGTTGCAACAACTTGAATATCCCCGTTGCAACAACTTGAATATCCCCGTTGCAACAACTTGAATATCCCCGTTGCAACAACTTGAATATCCCCGTTGCAACAACTTGAATATCCCCGTTGCAACAACTTGAATATCCCCGTTGCAACAACTTGAATATCCCCGTTGCAACAACTTAAATATCCCCGTTGCAACAACTTTAAGGGTGTTCGCATGGTAAAAATGTATAATTTTATAATTGTACGGCATAGTGTTTGTTTGATAGACTTAACTAGTGACTACATTTTACACTTGTAAAAAATTTTACCCCTCATAGTTTTCCCATAGCGGCATGACAAAAGTCCAAATTTGCAAATTACGGAAACATAGAAATAACAAAAACAAACTGACATACCCGAATGAAATAATTTACACTGAAGTGATAGGCTATATTATGGGCCATATGCTGATTGATTTAAAAACATACAATGAAATTCCTTTGTACATATTAAAAATATCTGAAAATGACAGTTACTTCATTTATGGCAGTTTTTAAAAAAGACAAAAGGACGTTGTTTTTTTTTTTTTTTTTTTTTTTAAATTCTTTAGCATATTGCCCTCACAATTTTAGTATAGATTATTTGATTATAGTAAGTCGATTGGTTTTTGTTATTCGTATGTTCCCGTAACTTGCAAATTCTAACTTGACATACAGCTATGGGAAAACTATGAGAGGAACAAATTTTTCGAAAGTGGAAAATGAAGTCACAAATAACGTCTATAAAACGAACACTATGTCATACAAATATAAAATAATGCATTTTTGTCCCGTGAACATCGTTAAACCGCCGTAGCAACAACTTAAATCCATGTAATAGTGAGTGCGATTTGCAGTAGATCAGGCAGATCTGAATCCGTTGTTTTCACGGATGTGTATGGTTGCTATTTTATCATCCCTGTCGCAATCGTGATTATTTACTGGTTGACTCGCGTAACTCATTAACTGATATACATACTTAACATAACTTATTACTAGATACGGTCGAACATATCACCACGAACCTTAATACTACTTGAAACCTAGCGAGCACTCGAATTTTCCATCGATAAACACTGCCTTAATAATATCATCACATAAGACTGGTGTGCGGCCGCATGTATATAATCTGGCCGAAGTACGATACAAAAAAAGACAACACTAGCATTTTGGTGACAGTAGGAGAATGTGGTATTAGGCGACGAACCAGCGTTTTCCCGAAAAAGAATACTTTTTTTTCAATATGTTTTGGTTTTTATGCATTACTTCGTCAATAGAGTTGCCAATTTCGAATGCTTATCAATTAGTGTGCAGTAGCTGTAAGCTTTAATGTTAACTTACTTCTCTTGTATCACTTTTGGAAGACCGCGATTCAAATCCAGATAGGCTAATGTTTGATTTTTTTCACGCATATATATATATATATATATATATATATATATATATATATATATATATATATATATATATAAACAACTTCAAGCAATTCCATGATTATAATATGTCGGGGAAAATGCCTACGTGTTTGATACATTTATTAGATATTTTATCTTAAGGCGCCCGCCTCTGGCCGTCTGTTTGTGTTAGTAAGGCACTGCGTCAAGGGCGATGTTGACCGGCTCATCTTTCGCGGTATCACCTCTACCGTAAGACACGCGTGCAGTGATATCGTAGAACACTCGCCTGGCAGTTTCAGTGGTGACTCCATCATTATATCAGTGGCAAGTCTTAAGCAAAGTCCAATACACTTTTCTATCGTAGTTATTATGTTATAATAAATCTGAAAAAAAGCCGTTTTTT
This sequence comes from Medauroidea extradentata, assembly GCA_003012365.1. Taxonomy (NCBI): domain Eukaryota; kingdom Metazoa; phylum Arthropoda; class Insecta; order Phasmatodea; family Phasmatidae; genus Medauroidea; species Medauroidea extradentata. Next base: position 40,671 of record PNEQ01062193.1, on the reverse strand, counting down.
TTAGCCATTTTGAGGGGCTCCGAAATTATCTTTCTAATAAACGTGAGGTTTTGAAAGTACCATTCAAACGTAGTTTGAAGTGTGTGTTCTTTTCGCAAATCCACGTAGTAGAAATGTGTTTAGAAGTTTCTTTAAAAAAAAGGTTCTGCTAGCACGCTGCAACGCTGTTTACAAGGCACGCATGCGGCCGCCTTAGTTCCGTGAATTCAGTCCATTTTACTACATATTATGTTCGTTTCGTGTTTCTTTCTTCGATATTTTCAACACTGTGCATACTGTTTACATTTTATTTCGCCTCAGTTGGCCAGCTAATAGCTGCTTAAGTGTGTTCAAATAGGAAAAAAATCATAATTTATTTTTGTACGAAACAGTGTTAGTTTTCTAGACGGTAGGCGGGGGTACAGTTTCCTAGTACAAAAAAAATAGTTCAGCTAGTTATTTTCCATACTAGCATTTCAAGGTAAAAATTTGCATGATTTTACTTCATTCACCCCCCTCCCCCCGAAATCCAATGAACATGACGAAACTAAATAATTTACAGTTATATTACATGTCACATGATCCAGCTTGATGTATATAAATATCTCAGTACAAACAATTTTGTATTTTAAATAAATTTCTGAAATTTAATATTTTTTTCTGAGTTTTGCAATTATTTTTTTAATTCAAAAGTATTCTGTTGTGGAATTTTATGTGCGTATAGCCGTAGCCCACGACATGTAGTCTCGCTGTTAATTATTTCGTGTCATTGTGTTAGTTGGTTTTGAACGGGTGTATGAAATAAAAACATGCACATTTTGACTTGGTAATCCCACTACGGGAAAGCTGGCTGAGCTAATTTTTTTGTAAGAGCAAAATATATTGCCGAGTAACGTCTACAAAACAAACCCTATTTCATAAAAGTGTAAAATTACGAATTTTCTCCACTTGAACGTTCTTAAAGGGCATTGCACGATTTAAAACTTCAGCATTACGACTTAAGCAGAAGAACGTATACTTTTTCCGTCATATTTATTTAAAGTGAAACATACGCAATTGAACTGTTGCTGCTTACTGCTTAGGTTCGACAGCGGAAATAATAAGATTAACCATCCGCAGAAAAAGTCGGTGTTCCCATGATGCCATTCGTAGGCCTAATTCACCTGGTGTTCACAATCTTGCTTTAACCAATAAAATACATTTAAGATGGGTATTTTAAAGGAGATGTAATTTGGTATATAATTTAAGTTTTGATTGTAAATACTGGTAGATGATAGTTTAACTGTCCCATTATTATTGTTATTATTATTTCGTCATTTTCCTATATATAAAATATAGGCTATATGCCTGTATGTATATATATTATTTATTTAATTTATTTATTTAGCCATAGCCTCCGGTATATTCAATACAGCCAAATATACAATTTCAAAGTCTACTCCTATTGGCTATACTTAGGCAGTAACCTCCCTATTGTGTACACATAATTTTTGCCACTTTACTGCTTAGTTGTGTAAACTATTAACCCTAGTCTCGAGTAAGGTAACCATGAGTAGATCAAGAAGTCGCTGTCGTGACTAATTATAAGCGCCTAAGATTGAGTACGAGACAAAATCGATTGAATTACTGTTGATATACATCTATAAACTGTAATATCAACATATCAGCGTTTAGGAGACTTTAGGTACAGTGGACGTTCACTTCCCAATTATTTAAAATTAACTTTCTTTGTGGAATTTTCTGGACTTGGTTTTGTGTGTGATAAATACGTCTGCTGTAATAAGGGTGTTTACTTCGGCGAACATCAGTGTTTCAGTCGGCGATAAATGTAGTGTCGAGTAACGAGCGGCAAGCGCAAATGTTAATGGTGCAGGGACTGGGGATACAATTCATCAGCATCATGGCCGCGCGGATCGCGTCATCTTACATCGGCGAGGTTAATGGGAAAGAAGCGAGATACGACTGACAAATGGAAGACTGGAGGACTGCGACGCCACATCTCTGACAGTGATGGGTTTGGTTGGGGTGGGGGACGAGGGAGAAATGCGGGTGGTTGGAGAGGGGAGAATTTCCGGATACGTACGAGGCACTGACGACGACAAAGACCGTCAGACATCTCTCTCGCCTCGCCAGATGAATAATTCTATCCTCGCCCCTCCCCTAGCTCATCACCCCATGTTCCCTGGATAAGTGGGTGGTGGGTGGGTTGTGGGCGGAGGTGCAGTTAGGCCTAGACCGCTGTATGATCTGTGAAGAGCCTGGCCGCAATCCACACTTCGCCCGAGTCGATACTCCCTTCCGACCCTCCTCTTGATATCACGACTGTAAGCCGGATCACAGTAGGTGGAGGAGGGCTGAGGGTTGCTGGAGTGGGGGTGGGGGAGGGAGCAATGCCTGAGTAGCCGCCTCCCATATTGCGGGTAGACTTCCCGTCTAATCCCTTGTTTAGCAGCGATTCTGTGCCTCACGTCCAACTCGGCCTTACAGTGGGGAACCTCCGAGAACAACTCCGGTTTCTACAGTCTTGCCGTGCGCGTACTTGAAACATGTCAAAAATCCCCCCCCCCCCCCCCCAAAAAAAAGCTCGCAGGGTTTTGTGGCCTTTGCCTAGTTGTCTATAGGTTGCAATGTCTTCTAATCGCTTCCGTATCTTCACTGAACACACGTATATTGGATCCGCTCATATGCTACGGTCACTACAAACATATTTTGCGTTAACGTTTAAATAATTTGATAGGATTGTCTTCACATAACATCTGTCTTTCAGTGTGCTAGTGCAAACATTGTAGCGTTTTTTTTATTTCAACGTAATATGGCAGCACTGTAACTTTGTCTTGCTCTGCGTACCTAGGTCAAGTTGACAGTTGTGGTGAGCCACGTTCACGAAAACATTGCAAACGGAAAATATTTTGAATCTGATTTATTATTATTCATACGCACTGTGCTACTACATAAGTTATATTTATGTTGCATTAGGCGTACTTCATTTGTTTAGTACTGTCCCCTTAGTATTTTTAGGCGCATGATTTCCAACATAATTTAACCGTCGGTATTTTAATTTGGATCAACGCGGTTGGAGTATTATTATTCCTTACCCGCGAATTTTATTCGTTATCACTATTAAAATTGAGACTTTTCACGCATTGGAATATCGCAGTGGTGTCGGCTTCGAATCGGTTATTGAAAATTTACATAAAAGTGGCAGCGCAAAAAACACTAATGAAGCATAAGAAGCAATCTTAATGGCAATCAGTTTTTCGTATAATTAATTTTCTAAACAAACTACTCTTACAAATGTGTTTGTTTGGAAATGTAAACGCCTGTAGTGTGACAGTATACAGTAAAAAGTTATTTTAGGGCCCCTCAAAATTACTGAATACTTTTTTTTTACAGACAGCTTAATCTAGAATAATACAAATTTGATTTTAAAAATTTGAAACACAGACGCATTTTTAGTTTCACCTCTTAAATTAACACGAATAAAATTATAGCCAGGGTTTAATCACACGGCATAAAGTATCACATAGTTCAAGTTTTTTAATTGATTCTAGATGACAAAATGGTGTTCCTGAAGACTTCTTTCAAACTTAGTCGATGTCTATAATGGGGTTTAAGTGCTGGCTCCGTGGGTAGATTAAAATGTATCATTGCCTCCCCCCTTACAAAAATCATGCAAAAATTTAAAAAAAAATTCGCTGTTGTGCATTATTTTTTTTTAAGAATGTGGGTGCGTGAAATATATAAAATTACAAAATGACGTAATTTATCAATTAAATATTTTTATTTAAAGTAAAAAAAAATCTTCGTGCGAGTAGCGTCCCTTCCAGATTGCCGCCCTGGGCGATTGCCCAGTCTTCCCAGTTAAAACACGGGGCTTGACTGTGGATCATCTGAATCAGAAAGATCTGCTCCAAACCAGCATTATTTTGACATACATTTAATTATGACATAATACACGCCACGCCACGGATCTGCTGTAGAATATTTGGTCAGCCTCACCACTAGATTATGTGAAGTGTCGAGACTTTGGCCGACACTCAACATCTTAAATCTTGAGCACTTCTGAGGGGTGACATGATGTGGGTATGTAGCAGCGCAAGAATAAAGGGACTGGGGAAACCGGAGATCCCAGAGAAAACCCGCTGACCAGCGACATCGCCCGGCACGATTCCTACACGCGGGGACCGACCCCGTCGGGAATCGAACCCTGATCGCCCTGGTGGGAGGTAAGTGCTATTGCCTCTGCCCCACCCGCGGCCCCACCACAAGACTAGTTATATGAAATACTTCCACTGTAAATGACGCACCCCTGATGGTGTTCAAGCCATTAAGTTGAGGGGAAATATTAAATCGTGTCGCCGAATACAAAGGGTAGTACTGGGGTGGCGAATCGTAATTTATGCCGCTGGAAACTTCCGGTAGAGGGCACAGATGGCGTGGGTGAAGTGTGCCTTGCTGCATAAAGCGTTGGAAGCTCAGCAATTTTATGTCTAACATATTTAAGAGTGCGTGGTAGATAAATAAACGCTGAAAATATCAGTTGATTTCTACGTTTTTTTTTCGAACCCATTATGGATAAACACTCAATGACAAATCTTAGATAATGGTATTTGCCAACTTTGAGTACATACCTGTCCAGAATTACTAATTCATTACGCGTGATCTCTTGCGCCGCAGTTAAACACACGAGGTTCCGGCGTCAGAGATTGTGCCTCAGAAGTTCGCAACACTCGAAACAATTATGTTTAAAACGTTGTCTTAAGACTATGGTTTAGGATTGCTATTGTTTAATTTTCGCAAATTAGTTTCCAGAAACCTCCCGTTATAGATTAATGCTTTTAGCGTTGAATTATGTACCACGACCTCTTTAAGAGGGCACGGTACATGATTAAGCGCTAAAAGCATAATTTAAAATTGTAGGGTTTTTGAAGGCAGTTTACAAAAAAAAACACATTAAGACAATAGGTGTTGCCAACTTTCTGAGCAAAATTTTTTTTCTCAAGTAACTTATTTCTGAATAACTATCGCTGACTCGGAAATCTCTTACACTTAATTACTGTGGAACAAGTACGCTTAACAAACGGGCAAATGTTTGCTCATAAAGTAGGCTGATAGCATTGTTTCTTTATTGTTGGTGTGGTTCTTCCGTACTGATTTTCATAAATGTGTAGATTTAAAGTGGGATATTTAGCGGTTGTCCACACACTCATAAATGTGTTCAATTAGTCCCAATTGGTCCAAAACTATAGCGGTGTGTGTGTTTATATATGTATTTATGTGTGTAGTATTTAATCATGTATTAATAAGAGAAAATTGTATAAATGGAGTAACGTAATTAAAAAAATAATTAGAGCAATTATGAGTGTAAAATTTTTAATATTTTGCATTACAAATTTTAACCTTTGCGCTAGATTACCGTGCTTTACTGAAGACACTAGTACACGACAAAGACGTTTCTTGAAAATTCATAAAGAATTACACATGTAAATATATTTAAAATTTCGTGAAAAAATTCAAGTAAAGTAGCCAAACATTAAACATTGACGGTAGACGAACGTATTTTCCTATCCCAGAGAAATATTTACAAGTAGTTGCCACACGTTTTCAAGAAACACTAGAGTCTGTGCATGCAATTATGACTGATTTATTGAAATTTGCGTTGAGCAATATTCCATGAAAAATTGTTTGGAATTTTGTTTGAAGTGTGTACAAAAACATTTTGAAGTTGGTTTCGTGACTTTTCACACTTTCTTTTATGTGAAGTCACGAAACGATGAAAACCCTTATAACTCAGAGAAAACGATCCATTGAAACGCCTTAAGGGCGTTCAAGTGTGGAAAAATCATAATTTTATATTTGTATAAAATAGGGTTAGATTCGTAGACACTATTTGAGAGTACATTTTCCTCTTATGAAAAAAATTTAGCTCAGCCAGTTTTTTCATAATGTCAGTTCAAAGTCAAAATTTGCATATTTTTACTTCATGTAAAACTTGAAAACCAATAAACATAATGACATGTAAAAAAATCACATCAAAACTACATGCCACAGTGTACAGCTTGAAACATATAGAAACCCTAAACATTTAGTATTTTAAAAAAAAAAGTTTAAAAAGTAATAAAAAATTAGCAAATTTATGAAAAATTTTTTTAGTACAAAAATTGTTTGTAAAGGGTTTCTATATGATTTAAGCCGTAGACCGTGGCATGCAGTTTTGATGTGATTTTTTTCCATTTCATAATGTTTACTGGTTTTCAAGTTTTGTATGAAGTAATTATATGCAAATTTTAACTTTGAACTGACATTATGGAAAAACTAGCTGAGATAAACTTTTTTCGTAACAGGAAATTGTACTCTCAAGTAATGTCAACAAAACTAACCCTATTTTATAAAAATATAAAATTACTATTTTTCCACACTGGAACACCCTTAAGGGCTCCACTTACCTCCAACGGTTTCGCGAATTAGAGACTTAGAAGTGCAGAACCTATAAGGGCGACCTGCAAGCGCGCATCAAATGTCCTATCGCCACAACGTTCCAAGCGCTGAACTAGCATTCAGGACTCCCGCCGATCCATTTTTACTATGGGACTTTAAACGATGACCATATAATTTTACAGGTGGAAAGTCTCTTAGTAACGTTCAGTGAACGATTCCATCTGAGTTTCGTATACCTCGGTAAGTACATTTTGAAGGTCCGTTGTAGCTATGCTGGAGGGCTACGGTGTTTTTATTAATGAGCCTGGTGTGTACTTATCAAACTGTTCTTTGTTTGTGTGCATTTGTTGAATAGTTCGCAAAAGTAAAACCCATTCTCGTGCACATTACAACGCATTTGCGGCTCGGGTAGGTGGCGTCATTAAGAGTGCGTGGTAGATAAATAAACGCTGAAAACATCAATTTATTTCTACGTTTTTTTCTAAGCCAATATGGATAAAATACTCAATGACAATTCTAGATAATGGTATTTGGAAACTTTATGGTTAAATATTATCCGGAATTACTCATTCGTTACGCGTGATCTCTTGCGCCGCAGTTAAATGCACGAGGTTCCGGCGTCAGAGATTGTGCTTCGGAAATTCGTAACACTGGAAACAATTTTGTTTAAAACTTTGGCTAATACTATTGTCCAGGATTGCTGTTGTTTATTTTTCGCAAATTGGCTTCAAGAAACCTACAGTTATAGATTAATGCTTTTAGCGTTGAATTTTGTACCACGTCCTCTTAAGACTGCCGTCTCACACACGTTTCGAGTGTTTTATGCATCGGTGTATTCAGCTGTATCAGGATAACTGCCACACTCGATTACGTATTGTAGAGAGGGTTTATTGAGTGAAGTTTTGATAAGTAGTCCTCGTCAGGAAATGATCCGGCGCGATGATAAGCAATAATATGATATACTGCCGCTTCACCTGGTTGCACTAAACCACTTGCTCAGAGTGGCAGCCCTGCTTGTCGTTGCACTAAGTGGACCTTCGAAGCATGTTTTCTCTCGTGGAGTGTTGTAAAATCTCTAATACAGGGTGTACATGAAAGTATGTTACAAATTTTGCGAAACAGTTCCATGTAAAAGAAAATTGTAAAGTTCCAGAAGTAAGTTTTGGACTGGCGCAAATATTAAGAGAGAAATCCGCGATTGAAATATGACTTAGAAAACCAAAAGTGTTTTAGAACCAATTTAAATTGTTTATCTGCACCAAGTAGACATTTATTTGCCGTATTTATAGGCAATATTTGACGCGTAAATGTATAAATTATATACGACAGTATTACGGGGCGAGGTGGCACAGCGGTAACATGTACTCGCATTCGGGAGGACCAGGCTTTGATTGTAGGCTCATGCCGTCATGATTTCGGATTTCCATTGTTTCCCGAAATCTCTCCAGGCGAGTTGTGGTGTGGTTCCATTATATATGACATGGCTGATTCCTCTGCCAGTTTTTTCCTTGACAGGGTTGCTACAGGTCCTGAAAACAGGAAAAACCTGGAAAAGTCAGGGAAATTGCTTCTGGTGACTGGAAATTCAAATTGTAGAGTAAACTTTTGACTAAGCAATAGAAGTTTACAGTCTTTTGCGGTCATTGTACAGCTGACTAACTTGACTTTTAGGCTGGAGTCGCATCTTCATAGGTGCAGGTTTAGCTATTGACTCTTGGATAATTGCACAACCATTCACTGTATGAAAATGTTGAGCAATTCATTTTAAAAATAGTTCTAGTTAATTATAACTTGTTACAGTTCTCAGGATTGTGGTAAGAGTGTGTTGAACACAAGTAACTGTCAATATTACATTTATTTAACCGTTTTTTAAAACAGTCATGGGAATTTAACTTATTTGAAGGTTTTAAGATAAATTATCATGATATCCACACAAAAAAACTGAGAACTCATAATTTTTTTTGTGTGGATAACCTGGAAACGTCAGGGAAATTTAATCTAGAAATTCTGTAGCAACCCTGCTTGAGTTTAGTTATGTGTGGCCGTGTCTTCCTCCAGAATGAATGCGCTTGTGGACACACGCAGTTGCTCGAGTTTTGTTGGCTATAATGTATTTTGCGTTACGGCCGAACCAACCACAACCAATAGAATCCAAGAGGAATATACACGTATTATCGTCTCCCAACAATTGGGTTTCAATCCTGAAGATGGGAATGGATTTAAGAACGAAACATTTCGTTTTTCAGGTGTTATTGCTGCTTGCGTGTTATTTGCTATTGCAATTTTCCGTTGATTGAAACTTGACTTGTCTTGCCAAAATTCCGTCTATCTTTCGTATAGGGTGTTTTATGTGTTTTGTTGTAACACTCGGATAAATATAATAAAGTTAAAATAATATACAAGTAAAAAATGTAGTATGGTCACTTCGGTATTTTTCTTAAGTGTGATATTGGGAATTAGTTACTTGGCAGTCTGCTTCGTTTATTTTTACTACGGGATGTCTGTCTATTTCTTATTGAAGCGATGAAGGCATGTGTTACTGCGAAACATTTTGTACGAGTACGAACATTGCACAAGAATGTCCTAGTCTTAATTTTAGTCGTTCGTACACTTAAGAATGCAGCTAGGAAGGAGAAAGGACCCGTAAGGGCATCTTTTCACAAGGAGAGGAATAAATATATTGTGAATAGGAGTGAATTCAACTATACAGGCCACTTCCCCGCACACGTTGACGAATGAGGGACACATGAACCGACTGAAGTCGGGGTTTTGCATCACTTCCGCCCAAGCACGAACACGCGAGGCCGGGTTCGATATCGCGGGTGCGTTCCCGCAAACACTATGAAAAATCTTAAGCTGTAAGAAGTAGACTTAAGAGGGCGTGGTACATAATTCAACGCTAAAAGCATTAATATATAACTGTAAGTTTCTTGAAGCCAATTTGTGAAAATTAAACAATAGCAATCTTAGACAATAGTTTTAGCCAAAGTTTTAAACAAAATTGTTTCCAGTGTTACGAACATCTGAGGCACAATCTCTGACGTCGGAACCTCGTGCATTTAACTGCGGCGCAAGAGATCACGCGTAACGAATGAGTAATTTTGGATAAATATTTACTCGTAAAGTTGACAAATACCATTATCCTGGATTGTCATTGAGTATTTTATCCATATTGGCTTCGAAGAAAGCGTAGAAAACGATTGACGTTTCCAGCGTTTATTTATCTATACCACACACTCTTGCAGAGTCGCGAAAATTGAACGTACACAATTGCGACGTTACTGCCTAGGTTCAGCCAATAGGAACACGTCTTGAATACTGTAATTTTTACTAGGCCTATGTGTATTATACAGAAGACATGGTTTAAAACATTTCGTAAAATAACCAGGAAGCAATCATTGCGAGGCATCTAAGCGATGACTCGTTAGTATTTACAATTAAAAACTTTAATTAAATGCACACTACATTAGTTTTTCTTAATAAGGATGACTCGTCTTAAATGTACTATACAGGTTAAAACTACAAGGTTGTTATCGGGTGAATTCTAACGGCACCAAGGGGATATCGACCTTTTCTGTGATTGGTTTAACTTAAGATTTCCTCTGTTGAACTTCAGCAGTAGGCAGTAACAGTAGATGTGTATGCTTCGGTTTAAATAAGGTTATTCCTAATACAGGTTAGAAAGAAAATGTGTTTTCTTATGGGACAGTTTGGCACAGGGAAAATTCCTGCTGCTAGTTTCACTGCCATCGCAAAGGGACCAGAAAAATACGAAACTATATTAAAATTAAATTTAAATAAACTTGGAAATGACAGAAGTCATTCAATTTAATTTTAAAGAGAAAATATACCAATTTCGCGTTTTAATTTATCAACTTTATGTAATTTTATATTCAGGAAAGCTCTGTGATTGGTCAGTTTGCAGCCATTAGCGATACCAGCGCTTAAGCGGCAGAAATGTTCACTGCGACAAACTTTTAACATTGATGTTTCTAACCTGTGGTAGAATTAACCTTAGTTTCAATAAATTTGCTGGGGAAAAATTAACTAGTTTCACTGCCGAAGTCTTAATGCTTTGGTTGTTAATTGTGTAAACCGGTGTTCAAACCTTCTAACCTCATTTCCATTTGGCGCACAAAACTTGGTGAGGGTGGTGTGTCGGTTCTCGGCGCTGCAACAAAATCAATAGCAGAGCTAGAGCGAGACGGTGCGCCAGGGAAGAGAGGCTAGATAGAGGACTATAGACGAACAAGGAGAGGCAGTGACGTCAGAGTCTCTGCTATTGGTCAGAGGACTTGTCGCGGCCGCGAGTAAGAAGCCAGGAAGTACGTGCAAAGCTTCAAGTACACTCGGTGTTCCTGGAGAGGCACTATGTACAAATCTAGCCGCTCTGAGAACGTCACTCACCTCGAGTGTACTGAATACTCGGCTACAATGTTCTATAACACGGGTTCACTTCTAAATTAAATTCTACACGTAAAATATTACGTGGTGTTCGTCTCTCATAAACGAATGTGTTTAATTTTTATACACATAATTATATTCAGATTATTTCATCACTCCTACAATAATTTGTAATCATGTTATGTCATAATAAACAAAAATTTTACCGTAATATACAGCACGATCATATATAAATTAATTATGTATACTGAAGGTAGTATTTAATCAGTAAAAATTTACAATTTTCTGTTTAATTAATGATATACCAATTTTTTTTAACGATATCTTATATACGAAAGATCTCTGTTCAATATCGATCCGATTTCAGCGAGCATTAGTTGACGTCTGTAGTTAGGCTTTCACATTAAAATAGCTTTAACTGATGATAATTAGAACAGTACGGTGATGCTTTGAGATATGCCGATCTAACAGCTGTTCAAATTGTTTTGAAGCAGCATTTTGCGCCGTTGTCCCATTAACACAATATAAAATTAGTTACAGGCTGTATAACTTCCCTTAAAAAAATCGCGTAATCGCGTTTGTGACTGTACCTTTGAATTTAATTATAGGGCTGAAACGCATTGCTGAACGTGTTATCATAAGCATGTTAAGAACGAGGGTCGATGAATTTATCGGGTGTGTTTGAGACAAAAAAATAATTTTACCTGTAATGGATTACTTTTGACTTGCAAAACCAATATGACAGGAGAGGCGTGCACTATGAAGAAAAATGCTGTGCAGTTATGTTGGGCACAATTCCCTTAGTAGTACTTCGTTTGTACTCCTAGAATTTGTAATAATTTTTCCTGATTGAAAATTCGGCAATATTTATGTGAAAACATTTTAAATATGGACTAAATTAATTATAAGTCTTTCGGAATAAAGTGAGCACTAAAAATTTAACCTTTGAAAAATATCACTAGCCGTTACTGCGCATAATTCAGCGTTGGCTTACTGCTTGTATGGTTGGCAGCGAAATCACGCAATTTAGTTCCATGTATTTTCCTATTTAAATACAACAATACAGTCACAAAACCAACCGAAATAGACATAGGCTAATAATTATTGAATTTTGTATAGTAAATAAACTTTTCTTTATCAAACTATGTAGGTTCCTACCGACTACACAATTTATCTTATACGCGCAAACATCAAGTGACGTGTCCAGAGAGGTTAGACATTCCCCGTCGTTAGCCGTTACACGCGGAATTATATGAATTTTCTGAAAATATAACGTTAGCAGGGCTTTTTTGAGTGCTCACTTTATTCCGAACCACCTAGACCGTACTTTTTATTACACATAATGTATTAAAAATATAGAGTAATTGTGAAATAAATAAGAATTAAGGTAATTTAAAATTTAAGCTAACTGTCTCCCACCGTACAATTGAGACTAAATATCTCTTAGTACCAATTTAGTCCAATAATATGCACCTTATCGTAAAATGTAATTTTTTTATTGCCATTGCCGGTAATTCGTTACATGTTTGATTTATTGCGCTAAAATGAATAATTTCAGCAAAAGAAGTTATGCAGTCTTTTAGACAGGTGCCCTAAGCATAAGTCGTTCTCCGAACCCAGGGAGATAACATGAAAAGGGCCCTGGAAAAGCAACCGTTGTTATTAAAAGTTTAAGGCCCGGTTTCATCAACCTGTGTTAAACATGTAAAATTTGTTAAGGGGATTAACAAAGATTTTACACGCTAAATTGTCTGTTAATCCTCTTTAAAAAATGTTAAATTCTTAACAGGTGAAACCGGCCCTAAAATATACAATTTAGACGGTGTTACGCACAAAGAGACTTTGCGCCAATTTTTAGTTTACTAAAACTTCCTTTAAGTTTTGTAGATTTGAAACCGTCTTGCGAACAGCACTTTAGTCTTACAATTTCAATATTATCTATAGAATTAAAGTACTTTTTCTAAGATTGTTTCGAAGCAGAAAAATATTTTGCACAGAACTTAAAATTTGGCGCTTGATCTGTTTATGCGTAGCACGGTCTATTTATGAACTCGCCGTATTCTTGTGTGTAAGTTTCGTGTATAAGAGTGGTGCCTACGAGGAAACGGTCAAATGGGGACGACTTCCCCAGGGTCGGCCAGAGGGGCGTAGGGATATTGGGAAGGGGTGAAGGGGCGGTGGAGTGGTGGGGGCTTGTTCGGTGACTCAGTAATGCGGTAAAGGTCAGGTGCCACGGGACATCTCGGAGGGTGACAGCTTTAGTGAGGAAAAGGGGGGGGGGGTGTGTCACGACTATAGTCTGTGATCGCGGCCCTGAAATGTCATCTCCGGTCAGCGGTGGCAAAGGGGCGAACTCTGTTGGAAAGAGAGATGAGACAGGAAAAGTCTGACAGCCTCATGTTGAGGCGTTCGAATACGACTTTCAAAATAAAAAAGAATCGTCTTTGAGTGTGTTGCATTTGGAAATTTTAGTCAGCTGTAAACGACCACCTTACCCGACTTTCGTATTTTAAATAACGTATGGTAGTTAGTTTTTATTACGTGACGAAGTTTGATAGATAGCAAAACAGTAGACAGTATCCCACTAAACTAACAGATCAATTGTGTCCTGAAAGAAAATAATTGTTGCACGTACAAACTACTTTAAAAATAGGGACAACAGTCCTGCTTGATAACCGGTACTCATTGGATTATTCTTACAACAATATGCTATGTAGAATTTACATGTTTTGTAAAAGAAAGATGTTCTATTCTCCGTCTACAGATCAGATTATTGTAGGTACAATTCAGATACTGCCGACAGCGAAACTAGACTGTTGTCCCTATTTTACCAGATGTGTTGTACATAGAGCAATATTTTTCTTTCAGTGCGAATTAAAACATATCCGCATGAGTCGTACCACGTTATACTATGAAACCGTTACCGAGACGCAAATATCGCTGGGTTAACCAATAAAAAATTTTAGTCGCATTATGTTTGAACATTGCAGTTTTCAATAAGATTTTCATGAATAATTTCAGAGTTTTGAAATATAAGTCAGTAATTGGTTTAGACAAAACAATCTTCTAACGAAATATATATTTTTTCCATGTATCAATTTCGTAAGTTTACTCTCGATCGCCAGTGTAAATGTTTTTTTTGGGGGGGGAGGGGGGATAACTTGCAGATGAGGTGGCTCCCTAGATAGACTCTGTTTACGTCTGTGAGGCACAAAATTGAAGCACTGAGCGTGATGTAACGTTACGTGTAGTTTTGCGCAGCAATTCTCTGAGTTTGGTGAGGGGTCGCAATGGTCAATACCATTCGCCTCCCATCAAGGCGATCCGAGTTCGATTCTCGGCGAGGTCGGTCCCCAGGTTTTCGCATGTGAGAATCGTGCCGGACGATGCCGCTCTCGTTTTCTCCCGCCCATTCATTCAGACGTTGTTCCATACTTATCTCATGTCCCCCTCACCAGCGCTAAAGACCACGATGTTGAGCGCTGATCAAAATCTCACTCACTCTCTCTGAGTTTGGTGCAAAAATCATTAGGGTATCCCGTCCTCGTAACTGGGGTAGAGAAAACGAATTCCCACGAATATTGCCGAAGTTTATCTCGGTCGGGCAAACCATGCAACGAAAATTAAATGTTAAGAAAATAGTAACAAATTGAAATAATGCATCTATAATAATTGTCATTAACACAGTTTTATTTAGTGTGTTGAAAAGTTAAAATGTTATAACAAAAATTATATCGTGAACATGGCAATTATGAGACGTGTTTCTTCATCATTCTATGTTGATCTACCATTACTATTTGTACCTAAAATTCTCACGTACCGGTGCAGATTTTATATTTATTTAATTTAGAAATGTTGCATTACATTTATTTTTAAAATGTCGAGTCTGCTGCACGTTTTGTTTGTAAACACGTAAATCACCAAGAAGCATATACTAATTCACAAAAGAATCGTTTTGGAAGAACAAAATGCAGAAGTACCAACGATATATAATTTAAATTGTGATAAATTACGTTTCAAGAGGTTGGTATTATGGAGGGGTAAGTTGCAGCCAACTTCGGGATTTTATAGGTGAAATAAAGCTCCTCAGTAACATAAGAGTTAGGACACTGTTAGGTAGGGTACTTGTGTGTAGCATAACTTACACCTGCATTTCAGATGATTTAACCGGGTTGCCGTCTAAAACGTTAGCAGATAAATTGTTTTAGGAAGTCTTAAGAATTCTTCGTTCGTAAGATGGCGCGCCTCTATTAATGACGAAAATTACACATTTATGTTAGGTAAATTAATAATTTGTTTTCATTTACCAAAACCTGTTAATATTTTGGTGTGAACAGATACTTTTCACGTCAGGGTTTTTAATGTATTGATCTCTGTATTGTGAAAGAACAGAAACAGAGCTTGGCTGAATTGTTTGTACACATTTTCTAGTTAAATTACTGTATGTTTTACTCGCATTTTGAATTGATGTACTAATTAAAAAAATTAACCACGCACGACCACTTTCCGATCAATTTAAATTACATTGCATTGTTTCCTCTTTACACTTATGTGAAATTTTTACTGCATTTAAATGCAACATTGTACAGGAATTAAGGTTGATATTTACATTCCCAGAGGGGATGATTCTGATTTGCTGAACCAAACAACACAATGTAAATTATACAACCCATATGCTTTGCCATTGTTAAATGGACATAAGTAATTAAACCTCTTCCGGTAAATATAGCAGCGATAGTGTCGTTTTTGTAATTTTACCACAATACGACTTTAATGGATCAACCTTTTATGAAGGGTTTAGATATAAAAAGTATGACAGCATGACAAAGACTTTAGAATGGTTAAGTTGTCAGTGAAGTCAACGGTCAGCGCGGGAAATGATCCATGGGCACGGTGGTAACACTGCGGACAGGTGTCAGCCCAGGCAGCTGATTAGATTGTATTATCCGGTTTTTATGTAACTGCAGTACCGTTCACATTCCTGTACTTTGTGACTGATTATTTTACGATGGGTGGTAATATAATTGACAAGATTTTTTTAAAACCAAAAGATGAAAACACGTGGTTATTACAGTGCGAGAGAGTAGATTACACCTCTTTTGCGAGAGCATGAGAACATTAATAATACTCAAATCATGAATAGATAACCTCATTGCAATTTCTGTATCTCTCCGAAAGTCAGAGCCATTTTGCTAGTGACTTAGGCCTAGGCTACATTCGTCACAACACGCAAATAACAAAGCCGCATACAAATAGCATAGAATACCATGCTACATTCGTGCACAACATGGAAGTGTCTGAAATTATTTGAAACACAATTTACTACATTATGCGTTATTCATTTCCGTAGTTAAATAAGTTCAAAATATTTGTTGTTGATCTTCGTGCTTAAGAGGGCGTGGTACACAATTCAACGCTAAAAGCATTAATCTATAACTGTAGGTTTCTTGAAGCCAACTTATGAAAATTAAACAATAGCAATCCTAGACAATAGTTTTAGCTAACGTTTTAAATAAAATTGTTTCCAGTGTTACAAACTTCTGAGACACAGTCTCTGACGTCAGAACCTCGCGCATTTAACTGCGGCGCAAGGGATCACGCGTAACGAATTAGTGATTCTGGATAAATATTTACTCATAAAGTTGGCAAATACCATTACCTAGGAATGTCATTGAGTATTTTATACATACTAACTTTGAAAAAAGCGCAGAAATCACCTCAGTTTCCAACGCCTTTTTTTTATTTTCATATTTGTACCATATATTTTTTTCTTGTTTAAGACATAAATTGTGACTAAATCTTTCTCTTAGAAAATTGTTGTTTCTCTCATAGTTTTCGCGTAATGAGTCGTAAACGTCAAAATGTGCACTTTACGGTTTTATGTACGCCAGTAAAACCAACTGTAGGCCTAATACCAAACCGTAAAAATGCACAGTGTATAACAATGTTGTAGGCTATGAAATGACATATATAAAATAAAAAAAAAAAATATTTTTTTGTATTTAATAAAAAATGCTGAATTTTGAAATGAAAATTTAAAAATTTCAAAAATGGTTTAGAAATACAAAAATGAATTAATTTTTATTTTGTATGGTTCAAATCATAGCCTGCAGCATTGTTATACACTGTGAATTTTTTCGGTTTGGTATGTCAGTTGGTTTTAGTGGCGTACTTGAACCGTAAAGTCGAAAATTTGACGTTTACGACTCATTACGCAAAAACTATGAGAGATACAACAATTTTCGAAGATAAAGATTTATTCACAATTTATGTCTAAAATAAGAAAAAAATATCTGGTACAAATATAAAAATAAAAAAGACGTTGAAAACTGAGATGAACCGCGGTACCTTTTACACAACTACAATAGGCATACATATTTAAATATACGAGTGTTGTGTCAACACTGCTTCTTGATTGGCCACGCACACAGCGCATGGCGCACAGAAGAGTTAAAATTCGTTAACTTCTTGAGCACCGTTTGTGTGCTATGTTCATGTGCGTGTGCTGTGCGTCCATGTTGTGCCTGCTATCTAGTAACACATACACGTTCAACTTCCTTACGTCTGTGCTGTTTGTGTGCTGTTGTAGATGTAGCCCAGGCCTTAACGATTTTATGTTGGAACATGTGTAAGACGTTTAACTTCAAAGTGATGTTTCTTGAGATTCCGATAACGCCTGCGGCAAATTACAATTTTCCCTGCAACAAAGCGATGAAAATTGGAAAGCGAAGTAAATATATGCCAGAGTTCTCAATTATAAAAGTTTATCTAGGTTTAATTTACACATACAAAAATTACTGTACTGATTATACCGACTACTTTTTACAAGTTGTTACGGGTATGTTTATTCGCGTGTGAGAATCACGTTTCGTCCCACCTTTCATTCCAGGGTTGCTCTATACTCGCAATGTCACCATTCACCATTACTAAAGACCCAGATGTTAATTGCACACCAAAATCTCTTCACGCATAGGCCTATGACCATAAGAACATTGTTTTTAGAAAACCTGTTAAGAAGCTATGACACTTGTTTTGTTGAAGTTATCAATTTTCTTTTAATAAATTAACGGTTCAATAAATTATCGGTAATGCCTCTTAACATAAACATTACATTTTATGATTTGGTCCGTATTAGTGAATTAAATTGGTAGTAGGAGTGATTTAGTGTAAATGACATAGTGAAAGATAATAATTATCTTAACTTTTGTATTAGCTTAATTATTTCATAACTACGCTTTAATTCGTAGAATACAATTTGCGTGATGAAGAGTAATGTAATTACCTACATCTCTATTAAAATATTTTAAAATAAATATTGCCGAACTCGAAGTCCGGAAGAAATTAAAAAAATTCAGCATGATTTGTGACACGGGCTCTTAAACCATAAATAAAGTTGTTAAAAGACAAACCGCGAAAAATTGTACACTGAACCAAATTATTGTTTTCCAGGTGTGTATTTGTCAACCCGGGAATCGAACACGTATCTTCCCGAACATGTGTCGTGTGTTACCACTGCAACCTCATCGCCCGATTTATACACGGTAAATCACAAAATCAGCAGCGTGTGTGTGATACCACCTCGCTGTTCCGTGCAGTGCTGCCCTCTCGAATATCAAGTTAGGTTCCCCTGCAGAATCGGCAACCAGCATGACGGTGTCGCGCTGCCGGTAGCGTACTAGCAGGCATCTCGCGGTGCATTTTCGTACATTTATGCGTGGGCGTACGAGGGAATGCCTGCAGTATGACATCAAATTACAAATTAAATATCCTTACTTTGCTCCATTCTATCGACTTTAACATTTCTCTGCTAAAATTTGGAAGATATTCTGTAGACGTTTCTATCTACTTAATATTTTGAAGTTAACGAAATTACCTACCCAAAATGTGCAAGTATTTAAACTTGAATTCTAAGTTTTGAGATGCTATCAAAACCATAAATAAATAGTTCAAATGAACTGTCTGTAAAATGTGATGTTTATTATTTAATTTAAAAATAACGGTAATTACGTAAAGGTAGCCTATTGGAATGAAGTTTCTCGTGGCAACGTGTATTTTTTTAGTTATGCCACTGAGCGTTTTGCAAAGCGCGTGGATAAAATAATTATTTACAAACCTTTTATGCGTGTCAACATGACGTCTGTTACGAACAGCATTCAAGAATCTATATATGCCGGGCGAGAAAAGAAGGCGTTTTTAAGAGTTAGTTTCATCTTATGAATGTTTAGTAACTTAGTGTTGTCTGTTGGCAACCAACACGTGTTGTCTTTATTATCCGACCGTTGAATATATAGCTACCGCTGAAACTCACGTTGTGGGTAACGAAAGGCAAGACCACAGTCAAGCTGAGCGGCATGCGTACATAGGCGATGAGACGAGTAGTATAAGCCAGCAAGTGTCAGCCTTACAGCCCGCGCACTCCAGCTCCTGATCGCCCTTCTTTGTTGTCCAATAACACACATATTATATCTGCAACAATGTGACGTCATTGCACCTACCGAAAACCAGAGATTTGAACTACAGATGTCAGGAAGTACTTTTCTCTGTTACTTTACGGAGACTTGAGAGTAGAAAAAAAGTGCCGGGGTTGGGTGATTTTGTGTGGAAAAAATCAATTTCAACATTTTTTATTGCTTTTTATTTAATATTATACAATAGAACCATAAAATAAATGAAGAGCCCACTGCAAAAATTATGGATGCCACTAGGAATGAATTTTGCAGGAGAGCAATTAGGAAGTTTGAAAACGCTATACCGAAACAGTGTACGTTGAAATGAAAACTGCTGTTACTCATTGACAGTTAGCGTTTATGCTATGGAATTCTGGTGGTAGATTCTACACCCATAGTGCTTTGTATTTCTGTTCATAACTCATTTTGGGCGAAAAAGTGATATCCATCATTTTTGCAGTGGACTCTTCAAATACTATCAGATACGACAAAGGAGGACTTTTTCATTGTTGATATCGTAGCTGCTCTCGGAGCTTACAAGAATATAAAACAATGCCACGTGTGTTAGAGTAGTTGGTTTATATAACAGATTGTAGTGTTTGAAACAGTATAATTAGAATACTGGTTACCTATTTATAAATGGCAAACCTGGCTATTTGAGATCCAACATTAGAAAATACCTTATTCTATCAGGAATGACAAAAACGGGTTGTACCAGCTCTCGGGGAAGTACAGGCATGTAAACAAAGCCATGTGGAATTTGAGACATTGGTTTAGCCAACCACTTAAATGTAAAGAAATAAAGTAATTTGTCTGTATCTCAATTATATAATAGCAATGGTAAATGAGACGTTCTTAACGTGTTATTCCTCGCATATTATAAAATAGGGTCTACTTAACTTCAGTGTAACCAAACATCAACTAACTCCGACACAATTGACAATCTAAAGAGAGAAGAGTACGATAGTAAACACATCCTGTCGCTTTTTGTTACTTATTTATTCTGTGGTATAAATAGTAAGTCAAACTTGGCTTCTACAGATAACTGTTGCTTACGGAGATACCAGTATTATCGCACAGATTTTACGTACGGAGTCTTAGATAGCATTGACACTTTCTTGGAGCATTCGTGTACTTAGTGGGGTCCGTGGGCCATTGACCTAGAAGGTCTCACGGGGTTAGAAAAGAAAATATGGGGGGGGGGGGTTGGATGGCATGATATGGCGATAGCAGCTGACCCACGCTGGTGCTATACAGCGTGTTACAAGCTGCCCGCGAGTTAGTGCAGAGGACAGGAGGGATGTTTATGTTGCTGTCTCCCCTTCCCTTACCACCCCCTCCCCACACAGCTCAACTCCGGGCCGGAGAGCTTAAAACAGGCCCGTGTTTTATCGATTGCTCAAGCCTTGCCCCGAGTACAACCACGTGCACAAACAGCGGGCAGGACAAGACCTTGCGAGTAAAGGCGGGTTCATCGCCACAATTCCACTGATTCATGCAGGCAAGACTAGCCCTCAAAGTAATTTATTTTGACATAATCATACCAAGTACAAGAAGAAGGTAAGAAGTATACCCTAGTAAAATAACAAGTATTAAAACTTAATATTTGAACAAAAAAAAGAGGCTAGGAAATCGGTTTTTACAAGGTTTACATGGCCACAGTAGACTGTGACCTTGAATATTTCGGCTCCAGTAACTTTTGGATTGGTTCCCTTCTGCATAACTCCTTTCCAATTGGACCATTAGCCAAGGTCAAATTTGCTGTGAGTATCTAAACCAAATATTGTAAAAGGTCAACATAGGAAACTCATGAGAAATACAGGATACATGTTTTTTTTTAATTCCAGTTCACGCTAATAGGATTGCTGTTCCTTCTACAGTAGCACATTGCTCTATGGGTAGTTTTAGTTTTATATTTTCTTATTTATAAATTGAAATGTAATCGTGATTTTATAATATAGACAATTTCTTTTAGTAATTATTTTGACACGTTAAAATATAAAATATTTACAAACACGTTCTCATACTAATAGTCTAAGAGAAATTCAGTCCATAAATGTATAACCACTATTGAAAACAGTGGCATAAGATGTGAATTTTGCTAGTGTTTCCAGTTCTCGCTGTTGGTAACACGTCTTGCGCTTTAACAATGTTAATTGCTGTAGTTTCCCATAGTCTTCTGTTACAATATATATATCTAAACCTTGTAAAACAGTTTGTTCTGGGCTCGTATTGTCATTCAAATAATACTTGTTCGTTTCCTAGCACATATTTCCCACATTTTCCTTCTACTTATCATTATCTCAACATAAATTACTTTGGATTCGTTTATTTCTGCTTAACTCCGGACAGTTAACATATATCGTGAGATATTTAGGCATGTGTTAGTGACGGAGAATTTAGACGTCCGCGAATGTTACTGTTGTAACTAAATGCCGGGAGTAGATGATGGCATAGTGAATGTTTTTGTCGATACAAACGAAACTATTTCATGCAAAAAACAAAAAAGGATTTAAAAAATAACGTTATTAAGATTGAATTTCGTCTTACGTTGTTACTACTTAAGAGGGCGTGGTACATAATTCAACGCTAAAAGCATTAATCTATAACTGTAGGTTTCTTGGAGCCAATTTGCGAAAATTAAGCAATAGCAATCCTAGACAACAGTTTTAGCCAACGTTTTAAACAAAGTAGTGTCCAGTGTTACGAACTTTTGAGGCACAATCTCTGACGCCGGAACCTCGTGCATTTAACTGCTGCGCTAGAGATCAATCGTAACGAATGAGTAATTCTGGACAAATATTGACTCATGAAGTTGGCAGATACCATTGTCTAGGATTGTCATTGAGTGTTTTATCCAGAAGTCAATGTTTTCAGCGTTTATTTATCTACCACGCACTCTTAAAGCTGTATTCACAACCGCCACTTAGCATATACGTACGAAGTAGAAATTGATTTTACAAGCTCGTACGCTAAGTGTGGTAGGATATCCAGCTTAAGGTCACGCCCGGTTGTTTACAGTACTTTACGAAATTGTATACTTTTTTAACGGTACAATTTTCGTATTGAAGAATGCGTATACTGTCATGTCCCAAATATAGGCTACCGTAAGTAACCTAGTTTTTCGTAGCAATAAACCTTGAATTTTTTTTTTTTCAGATTTTTGCGCTTAAAGTATAACAAATTTTGTACTGAAGATAAGCAAAATTATTTTCTTGCGAACGAACGTGGGATTATTGTGCAAGATGCCAACGTAGAATTGTGCATAGTATTATTAATATTAGTCTTAAATTTTTTAAGCATTTCGTTCGAAAAATGTTTAGTTTTGATATGCCAATTAAAAAAAAAAATGAAAACTACCTAGCGTGACTTTAAACCAGCTACCGTGGCTGGCCTCTATAATCTCGGTAGCTCGTCTATGTATCGATTTATTCAGTATCGACATGCTTGGGAGTGGAAACACAGGGACCTCACTAGGCAGTTATTACATAACCCATCCTTTTTTTGTGTCCAAGCAAGAACAAATACTTTACTTTTTTTTTATTTATGTAACCACTTAAAGTTTAGTAAGCCGACGAAGATGAGTTAGGGATGAAATAGATAAGGACAAACTATTGTATCATTTCCCGTGTATAGTGGGCTGAATATGTACAACTTTGGCTGCTGGTTGGGACGGGAACTAGGTTATATATCACTATTCGTATTGTAGTTCATCGCATAATAACACACCACGCGAATTCTGGGCTAAATTGTAGACGAAAATGTTAGTGGCAAAATATTGTACGACGATATTTTATGTGCGTATTGTGGCAACACTGCACGTAATAGTTCCCTCTTGTGCTCCACATTAAGGTTTTTTTTTTCATGTGTGGTAAGTCAAGTAAACATATAATCATGTTTGGACTGATCAGGATTTTAACCTGGACCAATAATACGTAGGTCAGAACTGTAGTAGTAATATAATAAGATATCTGTGGAGCGCAAGAGGGGAGTATGTACAGTGCTATGTTGCCACATCGTGAAAATAAAATGTCATCACGTACAACATTTTGCCACTCTCATTTGCGTCTCCATTTTAGCACAGGATTCGTGTGGTGTGCGTTTGTTTCTGGACATTCTGTGTGTGTGTGTGTGTGTGTGTGTAATGTAATATATATATATATATATATATATATATATATATATATATATATATATAATGTTGCGTGTGTGTGTGTGTGTGTGTGTCAAACAGTGTAGCAAATTTGTATTAGTTTTGGGTTTTGTCATTAAAATACTATTGTAGGCCCTAATCATTTTAAAATTTCCAGACGAGGTCTTGACCATGTTTTGTTCTTTAATTTCCTTTTCTTTGCGACTTTACATCAAAATAAATGTGATATAAATCAAACTAATTACAAAACAATTTTGTTCTTCATGATTGTAACACAGTTATGGGCATTTTAACATTTGATACTGGACAATGAATATTGAATTAATGTGATTAAAAACTGACTTAAGAATTTCTTTGTTATTTTAACTCCACGTAGAAATTTGTCTGGAATCGGACAATTGGTTCACATTCAGTTATTATTTTGTCTGATTTTTCTTTGAATTTCAATATAAAATTTACAGGATGGCCCAAAAATCCCGCATCATAGGAAGAACAACTTACACTAAATGTTTGTGAAGTAGCCTAAATCATAGAATGTGCGCAGTATGATTGCCTGAAACATCAGAACACAGCTGCAGGTGATCATGCAGAGCAGGATAATCTCGGCACGCCCTTCAATAGTCAGTATGGTTCACCTGCTACATGAACACAACTGCAAGACAACTGTCTATCATGCGGGACTTTTGGGCCACTCTGTATAATAAAATTACATGCGAATCCTTGAAAGAGTTTTCATGAAACGTCTTCATCGCGCACTGGTGGCATTCATTCTAAGATGCAGCTTAACGTGGTAATAAAGAACAATCTGATAATAGCACAGCGAAATGTTAAAACTAAACTATATGCGGTTCGGAATAAAGTGAGCACTCAAGAAAGCCCTGCTCAAATTTCTATTTTCAACCAATTCGTATCTTTCCGTGCGAAATGGCTAACGACGGGACGTGTTTGACCTCTTTGCACACGTCACTTAATGTTTACGTGTGTTAGATAAATTGTGCAGTCAGTATGAATCAATACAGTTCAATAAAAATTGTTTATTAATTTTATTTAATACAACTATGCAGATTTTTGTTGAAGTTTTCTGTATTGTTGTAATTAAATAGGAAAAGGCATGGGAACTATATTGCGTAATTTCGTTACTAACCATAAAAGTAGTAAGGTAACTGTATAGAAAATGTTGAATTATATGCAGTACTGGCTAGTGATATTTTTCAAAGGTTAAATTATATTTTTATTTTTACGTATTTTATTAACTTTTATCACACAAGTAGGCCTACTTAATAATATTACAGCAGTATAGGCTACATTATACTGAAAATAAATAAAATAGTTTCCTACTATTTGGAACAGCCTTAAGTTTGGTTCTCACCCTGCTCGTTAATTTTTCCATGTGTAAAACATAATGGTGTTTTCATGGAAATTACTGAAACATATTATATTGCTAGGCTTTACGTCTCGTCGACAGCAAGGTCATTATAGACAGTGCCACATAACTTGCTACAAGGATAGGAGCTGGGAGAGGAGTCGGCCATGGCCTTTGTGAAGGAACCATCCCAGCATTCACCTGGAGAGACTTCGGAAACCGAAATAAAGACGGCCGGAACCGGGGATCGAACTCGGGTCCTCCCGAATGCGAGTCCAACGTGTGACCGTCGCTTTAACATAATACAAATGCATTCGGTATAAGTCGCCAGATTGTACATACGCATTACCTTGTGACTCTGAAAAAGGTGAGAGTATGTTCATAATTAGAGGTAGTATATGACAATTCCGTCATCAATATTGGCGAGATGTTACGGACGCATCATCGGCAGGTTTGGATATTTTTTTTTGTATTTTCGAAACATATATTAAAATATATCATCGTACTTTTGTAAAATACATTACTTTGCTATAAACACATAGAACCATAGCATTATTGATAACGTAATTAGTAATATATAATTTTTTACGTAGGAACATTTTTTTAAACCAGTTTTGTAAATTTCCGCGCGTAACGGCTAATTACGGGATGTGTCTAACCTCTCTGGACACGTCACTTGATAATTGCGCGTGTAAGATAAATTGTACGTCAGTATTAATCGATACAATTGGATGAAAACAGTTTGAAAATAAAATTATGTCGATTTCGGTTGATTTCATTTCAGTGCTGTTGTATTTAAATAGGAAAATACACGGAAGTGTATTGCGTAAGGCAACTATAGTTAATCTTGAATTATATTCGGTAACGGCTAGTGATCTTTTCCATAGGTCACATTTTTAGTGCTCACTTTATACTGAACTACCTGTAGTTGGCAATTATACCGAAGGCATTAGTATAATGTTAAACGTCTATAATAATAATTATTGTAGTAATTTTAGTGAAAACATAGTTACGGTAAAAATTGAAAATTGAACACGTGGGGTGAGATTTAAGAACACAGAATGGAATTTCTTTGTACTTTTTTAAAAAAAATCCGAAAATGACAAAAATTTGCCTCATTTATGGCAATTTTTAAAAAAGACAAAATGGCTTTATTGTATGTTTTTAAATCTTTTAGCATATATCCCATAATATCTAATTTAAGTGTAAATTATTTCATTCGATTAAGTCGCTTGGTTTTTGTTAAACCTATGTTCCTGTAACTAGCAAATTCTGACTTTGACATGCCGCTGTGGGAAAACTATGATAGCTAAAAAATGTCTACAAGTGGAAAATGTAGTGACAAGTAACGTCTATAAAACTAACACTAGGTGAAACAAATATAAAATTTGGAAGTTTTGCCACGTGAACGCCCTTATATAAAAACAAAAAAAAAAAATATTTATTTGTATTTAAAAAAAACTGTTGAAATTTTTATATTTTCATTTCAAAATTCAGCATTTTTCAAATACAAAAATATTAGGCCTATATGTTTTGAGTTTATAAACATGTCAAATCATAGCCCACAACATTGTTATACACTGTGTTTTTTTTTTGTTTGTTATGTCAGTTGGTTTTTGTGGTGTACATAAAACCGTAAAGTACAGATTTTGACGTTTACGACTCACTACGCAAAAACTATGAGAGATACACACAGATTTCCTAAGAGGAAGATTTAATCTTAATTAATGTCTAAATCAAGAAAAAAATATCTGGTACAAATATAAAAATAAAAAAAGACATTGAAAACTGAGGTGAACTTGTTTCAGCATTTGGAACGCAAGGAGCGAATAGTAAGGAAGTGACGCGTGAACGGAAGAGCAAGTGCGCCAGAGGGGTTGAAGTAAGGGCGGTAATTTACGCCGAGTTTCTTGAGGCGCCTGGGTAATGATGTAATTATCACCACGAGGGGATCCTTCTACCTTGGGGAGGAAGTTAGACGTCGTGCATCACCTGCGTCGAGGCGCCGCCCCCACCTCAACCCCCGCGCACGCGCACTTCTCACAACCCCCTCCCCCGCCCCGGGACAATGGCAGACGCGCGGGGAGGCGTCGGCGCCCGCCAACAATGGCGCGCGGCGGGCATTGTTGTGTCTGACTGTTCCAGAAACTTCTTGTAGCCGCACACATTAAACTTGAATACCATCACAACCGCCCGGCCAACCACCCTTTCTACACCCCTGCTGGTAATCCATGCATGGCTCGGCGGCGGGTTTTAGGGGCATTATGCCCCGGCCTCGTTCACACACACGCGCATACGTACACCAGTGCACTAGCCGCGCGGCAAAATATACTTCATTTGAGGCAGCCGACGAGCACAATAGTTGACTGACATTTTCAGATAGCCCCATTGTTGCGGTGGATCGTTCTCCGCGGGCTGGAAGCTCGCTGGCGAGCCATATGGGGGGAGGGGGTTGGGGGGAGTGGCAGCACGTGGTCGGGTTCTCGTTGTCGGCGGCGAAGAGACTTTAGTCAGCCGGGCGTCGGTGCTGGGTTCGGGCGCCGTCGCGTCGCTGGGCGTCTCTGTTCCGGCTTCCGCGTCGCGAGAGACTTCTTTCTGCCTCGCAGGTGCGGTGTCTGGCTGAGGAAGATGTTTGTTCGGAGATCCTCTGCGTGCACGGAGATCGAAGACTAAGGGCCCATCATCTGGCTTAGGTAGGTCTTGACCCGTCGATGGCGAAATCGTCAATGGCGCGGACAATCTGGAACAGGAAATGACGCTCCTGTGGTCTGTATTATGGGACCATTTATGCAAACGCGTGGAGGAATTTCGGTAAACCGCGGGAAACCGAAATCATGACGTGCAGACGGGCAATGCAACCCCGATCTTCATGGATACGCGAGTGAGAGATTTTGGTCAGCGCCTAACTTCGATGTCTTTAAGCGCTGGTGAGGGGTAATATGAGGTGAGAATGGAGCAGGGCCGGAATGAAATGTCGGGGGAAACGGGAGATCTCCGAGAAAACCCACCTACCAGCGGCATCGCCCGGCACGATTCCCACATGCGAAAATCCGGGGACCGTCCCCGCCGGGAATCGAACCCATATCGCTTTTGAAGGAGGCGAATGGTCTGACCACAGATACGTGTCCAGTTATTTACAACTGCGCCTCCATCTTAAGTTCTTTGGGGCCCGGGGTGCGTAGTGACCGCTGCACGAGGGCTGTAATTTACAAGCATTCTTGGGAATTTCCTCAGCGCTCTTTGGACTTCGTCACGACAGGAAACGTGTTTCTAAAGGCAAGTGTTCCGTGTTGCGGGAACGACAGTGGGTCTCGTGAGAGGTCGTTGTACTATGCCATGAGCATATAAGGCCCAAACTTGTTTTGGTGGAAGACCGCATAACACCACTACGCAGTCTGGTCATTTTGACACCTTGGGATATCTTCGTGGTTCTCCAAACTTCGGTGATTGGCGAATTTCCAGATCGTATTCTGAAAATTTAGTCACTTGACTATCTGAATCTCCTTATCCCAGAGCCGATCTCCGTAGTGTAGTCGCCTAGGCGCTGGTCTAAGATGCGAGAGGTCCTGGGTTCGAATACCGACTAGGCCATGGATGTTGTGTTGTCCCTTCATCTCACTTCGCCCTCATCAGCTCTTAAGACCTCGTTGTTAAAGAAGGGCCGTAAAACTATCTTGCCTCACCTCATCACTTCAGAGAATCGTCCTATAGAATCTATGCTGTTCAGCTCATCTCTGGCCCAACCGCCATTTGACTGTGCTCCCATTCAGCGTACTACTCGACAGTTCTGAGGCCGCATTGTTCTGTTGGTCGTCAATGCTGCGACATTAAAGCCATCTAAGCTAGATACCTACATGGTTAGGAATTATTCTGAATTGTATACCACTGATGAGTAATATATTAGTTTTTGTCTTGTCAACAGATAGGTCGTAAGAGATGGTCACAGACAACTATACACAGTGATAGTAACAATTTAAAGAATCTTCCATGGTGTATGCTAAGGGACGATCCCATCATTCGCTCGGAGCTATTTCGGGAAACCACTGAGAAAAATAATCAGGATGGACAAAGACGGGAATCTAGTTCAGGTCTTTCTGTGTGAGAGTTCAACGTATAGCCGTTGCGGACGTGGTTAACAGTTTTCTACACTTTCATTGCAGCTTTCCTAAACGATTTTAGGCAACAGTAACCAAACTTGTATAGTAACAACGCTCAAGATAAGCAAATTATAAGGCTGAATTATGATAATCTTCCCCCACTTGCATGGACTGAAAACTAACATACCATTTAGAAGGTATTTTTACAGGTTGATTACTTGGTATCAACTGTTAACCACGTGGGTGGGCCGCGAAGAATAAATTACATTCATCGATGTAGTTGACTCTGGTGCATTCTTCGGGCTGTACCGTGCTGGGGTTAAAGATGTTAGAAGGGTCCAGATGGAGCATGTCGCCGGAAATTTTAACCAAACAAATGTTTGACGTGGCTGGTATCAATATGGCCGACTTATTAAAAAATTGAGGAAATATTAGTTAGGAGGTGTATAAACAGGGCTAAAATATAGAGTTTTCAACCTAAAACATCAATTAAAGATAATAATACATTAATTTACCATAAAAATACCAGTTTGATGTGTACTTTTGAGGTTAAAGCAGTATGGCGGTTGGCAAATTTGGTGGCTACCTCTCCCCACTCTTGGCTTCACTCCCCTCGCCCTCATTCAGACCTTATGCTACCCCTGTGGCTGGGGTGAACTTGGTTAGCTATATGTTGATGTGCAGCACAAGACATCAGCTTTCTATTCCCGGTCGATTGCTGGTTCAAAGAAAACACCCGTGTTTCACAAAAGACGCGTGTGTTTGACTATCGTTCTTGTAGTTCAGATGTCTGGAAATGTAATTGTGGCATGCCTGAATTCACGTAAACTACTTCTACAATAAGGCTCATTTCGACACTGCGTTACAAGTAATAAACTGCAAAATTAGTATCACGTCGTTCTTGAAAAGTAGGCTGGACCCACCACACTGCTCGTTTGTATGCCGCACAGTTTGTGCTGCTGCAGCAATAGTTGGAACGTTCTATAGAGGTGAAAACCAGTATTATAAAAAATGGTAGACCTACTGATATAAATTTTGAAACTTAGGTTTGCCTCAGATTTCAGTTTCTTTGAATTTTAAGTAAGGTGTTAACATTTTTTCTGTCTAATAATCTTTTGTATTACTGCTGTATCGTCTCAATAGGATAGTTTTGTTTTCTTTTAAACTACGTCAAAGTTCGAAATGTGTTAATTTGGTGGTGATGGAAATATTACAACGTTGTTTCCACGTGTTCTGTAAAATTCTCGTTCACTTTTACCTATTCCTGTTTCAGCGGTTAATCTGTAGCGGAAAAATAACTGTTGTGCAAGAAATATTTGCCGGAGGACGGGGGAGGCTTAGCCCCTCCTTACTGTGCTGTACCACTTAAAAATTCAAATTGTTTCATCTTACGACCCACATTACCAGCACTACGTCAGTAAAATATAACCAAAATGCTGCGAAATAAATCCAAGCTATCTGCAAGAGGTATTCTATTATTCCGCGTAGTTCCGACGTTAACGCAATGTTTTTTGCCAGTTGATAGTGAAACATTCAGACACATTACCCAATACTGTTAGTAACTCGTCGAACCTGTATCACGACTGAGTGTCGCAAGGACTGCGAAGTTGGAGACTGCCTCTCCACATGGTGACTTGCGAGGATACGCAAGGAAAAAGAGGCCATCGCGACCAATCACAGCCACACACCACAAGTGCCTACATGAAGGCCGTACTGTGGAGGAACGAGACTGCGCATGCACCAACATTCCATGTGCCAGACGCGATGAGTTCCCAAGCGCAACAAAATAATCATTATTACAGTTTCACAACATAGCGAAACCGTACTTAAATTCAACGTATACAAATTTTTTTTTTGCCTATGAAAGTGAACCACAATAACTTAAACTACAGTATGGTTAATTCTACTACAGAATAACCTAATTTCTTTCGTACAAATTTGAGAAGGTACAATTTTCACCGCTATTAACACTACAGTCGGTAAGCGTTATATTAAAATGAGATATGATCGTTAGATTGTTAGTTAGTGTAGATGAAGAGAAAATTCACTTCATATTAATTAATTATTTTCTGAAAAATAAGCAATTTCAACTTTCTATCTAATTTTATTGGAAAAACCTACAAATAACTTGTTTTTCCCCCTTTCCTACGCCACCACAACTAGCTTTAGAAATCGCCCCTTGCCAAAGTACACAGTAAAAAAAAAGTATACGTTTACAAGGAAAATCTTTTAAACTAATTTCAGAGCGTAATAAGTCAGGTAATGAAAGTTAGATGTTAGAAACATTTTGAAGTGGTTACAAATAACGTAAACACCTTTGCGAACTAGTAAAATAAACGTTAATGAGCAAATTTTTTGATTTGAAACAAAATAAACCTAGGAGACTTGACAAATGTTACAAAATATTTCGTAAATTTACAAAAAAAATTTTTGGAAACTAGTTTCCAAAATTTTTTTTGTAACACTACAAAAAAGTTTTGTAAACTTAACCAGATATTAGCTGTAAATATACAAAATTTGTTTGTATATTTACAGAAATGTTTGTAAATATACAAAGAAGTTTGTAAAAATACAAGTTTTTTGTAAATTTTACAAAAAGACTTTGTAGTGTTACCAAAAACTTTTTTGGAAACTGGTTTCCATAAAACCTTTTTGTAAAAGTACAATTTGTTTTTTTACTGTGTAGTTACACTGAGCTTCCAAACATTTAATAACTAACTTAAACCAACTCAATCTATCCTAAAATTAACTGTCGCAGGGGAAGAGGAAAGGAAAGGGAGAGATCTGCTTAGGACAGTGCACAGTGAGATTTGCCATGTAATACGAGCCTCCATTTAGACAAAGATCTTGTTAGTATGGTGTACGGCAGACGGACTTGTTGACAGCGTTCTTTGGCGACGAACGTCAGAAGTAGCCGAAGATAGTGTATTGACACATACCAGTATTTCTTTGGTAATATAGTGTTAAGATTAAGAGGCCTCCCTACCTGCGCTTCAAATGCTTTGCAGCGAGTTACGACTATTATTTTCTTGACGAAATTAACTAACGCGATTTATAATTGAATCAGGAATTTGCAAAAGGTACCAAGTCCACTTTTTAAGCAAATTCAGGTTATACGAGATTCCAACTCTCCAAAGCATTCGCTTGCCTGTCAGCAACAAAATAAAACAAGTCCTATACAATAAATACGCTAAACGAACTTGTAAATATATGTGGAACTTGCAAAAGGTACCAAGTCCTGGACTTGGTACCTTTTTGCTAATGACAAATGATATGGGCATTACAAGGCCATTGAGATTCTATAGTTTAAACAGTGCCGTTACTACCTGTTCGTTTACAAATCTGACGTGAAAGGAGATGTTGAAGTACATGAACAGCTTCAGGGTTAGGTTAATCATACCTTTATTCTTCAGCTCCCGGGATAGTTGAGACCCATCGCAATGCTTACAGAAATGGAACTGTACCAATTAAAAAATCAAAACTTGAATACATTCACGGTATGTTGCAGTTCAGGATGAAGCGGTCACATTCTACGACAATATACTACATTGGCCTGCCACAGAGTAATAGACATGTCCATGAATGTGCCAATAGTGTATTATTTTTATGACTTACATTATTGTCGTTGAAGAATCTGTTTTCATGTTGTTTAGTTGTTTTTTCACTAGCATATACCAAGGTTCCAATAATATACACCAAGGATATTAGGCTTTCTCTGATAGTGTAATACATAAGTGCTTTATGGGTATACGGTACCAGGTGGTAATGTGTTTGCAAAATATGGTTCCATGTTATCATATTAGTTTTTCACTTAATATATTAACATTGTACTAATATCTACTCAAGACGTTATGTTTTATGTGCCATTGTTAGAATGAACGTTAATTCAATTGCAAAAGGCACCACGTTCACTAACTTCATTAACTAAAAAAAAAAATAAATAAATAAAAGACGAAAGCGTATACTATATGTGAATTATGATTCATACTATTCTACACACTATACTTTCAAGTTATTCATTATTGATCACCTGTTTCATTCCCGTTTCCACAACGATAAGTTTTGTGTTGTTTCCCAACAATCTGCTCACTTGCACTTGGAACCTTTTGAAAGTTCCTGATTTAATTGTATATCTACGAAAAGAAAACACACTTCACGTTATGTCGCTATAGTTTTAAAAGTCCGGCACGTTTATTAAAACATTTTCGGGCACGTCAAAATTTCTAAAAACGGTTTCGTATCCCGAAAAAAAAAAAAACTGATTCGAAAAAAACAACTATAGAAACAAGCGTTAGACTCTGAACTACATTGGTCACAAATAACATAATGTTGTTACCGCTTAAAGTCCTATACGAAAAAATATAATAGTACAGCACTGCATGCCAGCTGAGTGGCTTGTGCGGAGAGGCGATAATGTAATACATACGTCTGTCAAAGGCGCTCTTACCGCTCCTGCCTCACACACAAACGCAGCCTATCTAGGGAGGCCCCTTAAAGATTATCGATGAGTTTTCAAATTAAAATTGGTACTTCAACATTTTATTATTAAATCAAATGTGTCTTGACGAGCTGCACTTCGGTAAGGTTAATGGGTTCATGCTGTCTGTCACTTTCAAACGGGTACTACTCACGGTTTAATCGCTTCCGTACACACCGTATTTTTTTTTTCTTTTACAAAGGAAAGCCTTGGGAAACCCAGTTGTCAAAGAAATTCCTTGTAAAACTACAATGGTTATCATTGCAATAAAATACAAAGTATATGTTTGTAAAATTACAAGGACTAGCTGTATTTTCAATTAAAAAAAAAACATTTGAATGTTTATTGTGCTCAATAAATAACACTGAACTTATTTATCAAATAAGTTTTGAATAAAGGACGTATGCAAGGTTACGAACCACTCTCCCCAAGCTTAGAAATCAACGCATCTTGCCCCTAGACCACTGTGACATCTATACCGCTATATCTTTATTAATTTGTATGCATTCAATGTAAAGTTCAGTAATAATTCTTTCTTTTAAAGCACGCAATCAATACAAATATTCACTTTATTCCGGAAAAATGCTTTTCAGAAGTTGTGATCTTTGCATAAGTAATTTCCGGAGAACTTACGATTTTTGTAGGCTTCGCATTTTTTCTAAGTTTTTTTCAAACAAAATTCTTTTAACGTTAAAAACTAATAATTTTACAAGGAATATTTTCAACATTTACAAAAGGTTTTTACAACTACGAAGAAGTGCCTTGTCATATTTTACAAAATAATTTACAGTGCAGGAACTGTCGGTATAGGTACAAGGAATTCCTTTGTAGTATTACAAAGTTTACCTTTGTAACTTCATAAACTAATGATTTTACAAAGAATACCGTTGTACTTTTACAAGGACTTGTAAAAGTACAAAGAATATCCTTGTAAAATTTACAAAAAAATTTTAGAGTGCAGTATCCGGTAACTAGAAAGTTAAATGCCAATATATTGCGTATTTTGGTAGTTCAAATGTTCAATTTAAGTATTTTTTTTCCTATGGAATTATATAATAGTTTCTAATGTTCTTTCTTTGTAATTTTTTCTGGTTAAAATGTTACAAATGCCAATATTTGTGTACGAAAAACTGTTATCAAATTTAAGATGATACATTAAGGGCGCCGCCTACCCTGCGTTAGGCTCAGAGGTGACGGAGCGATAAGGGTGACTTTGAGATAATTCGGTATTTGATGCGCATTTCAATTAGAGCCAAGCGCTGTACGTGTGTGAAATATTCACGCTAATGCACTTTAACTATGGGACTGTAAGCGGTTAGGCTACCATATAATTTTATTTGTTGAAAGTTTATAGCAAAGTTTTTATCTGGGTTTCACGTACATCCGGTTAGTACATATTGAAGAACGGTAGTTGGAGAAGGCAGTTTTTAGATTTTCTTGAAGGCTTAGAAAAGCGTTTTTAATGAGCATGGTGTTTTAACTTGGGCATTCCGTTCTTGTTCGAAGTGTATTTTCTGTTCGTACATCGGCACAATGGACATACATGGAATAGTAAACAAGTATTCTCGAACACACTGCAATGCATTTGAAGAGCGTGGAAGACGGCGTACTTAAGTTTAAGCCCGTAAAACATTAGTTAGGAAACAATTAGCCCTTCAACCTAAGTTGACTGCGACTGGCCGCGAGTGACTTACGGAGGCCGTAGTAGTATCAGCGGCTAGAGCGCTCGCCTTACACCAAGGAGATCTTGGTTGACCGGGATTCTCACATGTGAGAATCGTACCAGACGATAATGTTGGAGGACGAGTTTTCTCGTAGGTCTTCCACTTCACCACTGATCTCGCCAGCGCTGAAAACTTCTTTTGTAAGCTTTGATGAAAATCTCTTCCCTTCGGACACCGCTAGGTGACGTTAGCAAATACCGTTTTGAACAACAGTAGACGTGAAGGCGATTATTTTGTTACTGTAGAGGTTAAAGCGGCTGTACCGGTTTCAAACTGCGGTAATTTAATATTAATAAACGTAGATAGTCATAACATTTGCTACTATAGATACATAGTTCAATATTATTATTTTTATAATTTTATAATGAAAATTCGATAATTTCCATGGGAAAGATTGCGAACAATACGATAGATTCCGTAAAACGGGGTGATATTGTGCCATGTGGTGTGAGATTGTGACAACTTAATTGTATATGTTTGTTTACATATAGTTAAAAAAAGTAAGCACATAGGCTTAGTTCTGAATAATAAATCAAGTTTGAAAAAAGAACACAAGAATAAATAATTATATGCTATTATTTTATGTAGAATTATGGTGGCACAATTTCACCCCAACGTGGCATAATCTCACCCCGTTTTACGGTAGGAGTTCAATGCTGTTATTTTTATAGTGAAAATTGTAAACAATACTTCGATGTGGACTTAGCGAACATAATGAATTTTAATTTTGACCCGTTGCATTTCAATATCCAGTCTTAAGGCAGCGTCAATAATGATGTCCCACTGTCTTCAGTCCTTCCCTAAAGGCAGGCTGTGTCCAGTATACTTCTCGGCGTTATATGGCGTTAGTTGGCGCAGGTCCTCGCAACTCGAATGAAAAATACAAATACTCCCCGATACTCTGATCCACCACAACCACGCTCTGCTACCACGTCCGACGATAGCCGAACATACTCATCATCAGCAACCTCCAGCATCATGCTTTTGGATGAGGGTTACGATTTAATGAAATACATTACCTAAATACGGTGGCTTTACATAGCTTAGGTTAATTACAGAGTACTGCACGAATGTACTACACAATTTAGATAGGAGGTAGCAGCTGTTTAGATAATTAAGTTAAAGTTCTACTCTATGTTGGATGACCTTTTGGACACCTTAGACCTCGCCGTTAGCATGATGCCGGACGCTGATGATGAGTATGTTCGACTATCGACGGACGGCGGCACGTCGTGGGTCTCGACCCAGGACCATCCTGGCGAGTTGGTGATGCTGGAAGGCTTGACGAAGACAGACCTCGATTCCCCCGATACAATGCGTTATATTGCTGCACTTCAGTGCAGGTGGGGAGAATCGCTGAGGCCCTTGTCTTGTGCAACCACTTACCTGATTACACTGTAGTCGTCGTTAGCCCGTCCTCCAGGCGTGGCTCTTGGTACTAATAACAGTACCAAATGTACCCGAATAAGTTTGTACGGTATTAAAGTCACTGCAATTAAAAGCATATTTCAATATTAAATTTATGTAATATACTAACTGCTACGTAGTAATTCTCTTCGAAAATTGTGAAAATACATTCTTAGATAATATTTTTTAGTTCTAATTACGGCAGTTCAAAATTTCTTCGCCGTTTCTTAACAATTTTTCGAACGTAATTTTTCGTACGTGCAAAGTAAATGTAGAGTAATATTCGCTTCAAACTGTTTGGAGCATTACTTCGAATAACGTGATTAAGTTACACGTTGTGCAAAATTAATTTGTAAAAAATATATACATATTGAAAGTGTAATTGCTGTCAGACTACCTTGCTCATCCTTACGTAAATAAGTCAAATTAAAGGCGCGCATGAGAGGTTTCTGTCAATACGACAGTCAAAAATGCTGTTGTACCGAGAGTTTGGTTAGGAAATGAATAGTAGGTATAATTAAGTACTGTGTGCTCCTAGTGTATCGGTAAACTGACATAAAACGAGGGTCGGAATATCTTCCTGCCTCAGTTGTTTTTAGTTAAATGATACGTAGAGGTCGTTTCTAGTATCATCGTTAAAAATCGACTAATAAGGATCAGGGTTTATAAACACAGAGTTGTAGCTCTGTTCCTGTTTAGTCCTTTAGTCGGCGGCTGTCTCAACCAAGGTCATAGGTAGAGGTACGTCAATTTCGCGGATTCATCTGGCA
The DNA here is from genome assembly GCA_003012365.1 of Medauroidea extradentata. Lineage (NCBI taxonomy): Eukaryota > Metazoa > Arthropoda > Insecta > Phasmatodea > Phasmatidae > Medauroidea > Medauroidea extradentata. The sequence goes on along the minus strand of PNEQ01062193.1, from coordinate 3,412 downwards.
GCAGCCTAGACTTGTCAGTCCTACACACCCACTGGCCACAATCGATTATCTATTGGCTTATAACAGTACAAGCAGGTAGCAAGCGATAGCACTCACTTCACATTATTTCCTTACTTACTACTGGCTTGCAGTAGTCAAACGCGTTTCGTAACAGCAGCCAGCAAGTCACAGATATGACAATGAAGTATACATAATTGGCGTTCAACCTGACCTGTAATGTATCTGCGAAATTTACGTACCTCTAGTCATAGGTAGTGATGAAGGTATATCGCGGAAATGTTTCTGTCAACGTACCCCTTGAAAACACTGTAGTTTCTTGTGACATGTACGATTGTGTGATATACGCCTGACACAACGTAGCTGTCTGCAGAACAATAATAGGCATCAAATATTGCAATATCGGGATTCTTGCTGGCTCAGTCAAATAGGGTAACAGCTCCACGTACAAGCGAAAGCTTTTCATAAGCTGAACGTGCGTTGAAACCCAGCAAAAAGTTTTTCCGCGATAAATCATCTTCAGGTATAGATGAGCACCTTGGAAACCTTAATTACTTCTTCTTTTCAGAGAGTTTACATTTCCCAACAATGTTTTAAATGTAAACAAATCATTCTAAGTAACTGATATAAGGTGTATACATTGAACAGCACGCAAAAGTTAAAATAGACATTACAATACATGCTAATATTTAATTATTACTGTAGACATGGTGGTCTTTGAAAGTGCACAGTATATATGAACCACGTATAGTTGGTCGCCGTCTCGCTAACATGTGAACGAGGCCACAGGGAACGTATCCACAGGCAGGCGGGATCGACCGCGCTATTCCTGGAGTCGCGATGCCATCGCTCGACAAGACACTCGTCTTTTGTCTGCAGGGGTCGCAGCGTGACGTTTCCCTCCAGTTAGGATTCCTGTTTGACCCTGCCACTCTGCCGGCCGACCTGCTTGAGCCTGCTACGACTGATAAGTCCTTGCCTCAGACCTCACCTCTTCCTTCCTTTTTATTCAGCTTGCACTGTAAAAACAACTCCCTAAACTGTATGGTAGGTTCTTCAGCCGTACACAATATGGAAGGACACTTAACATATTTAGACGCGAGTTCACTAGGTAATTTAATTGTTTTACTAATGTTCATATTTTACGAAATGTGGCATTTTTGTAAACAAACATTGTGACTTTTTTTTTACGGTAATGGAACTTTTTTACTTTGTTTTTGTATATTGGCGTGTCAAGTCCAAATTTGCACTAAACTGTTTTATACAAGAAGGGAAAACCGACTGACTTAAAGAAATGAAATAATTCTCACAGAATAACAATGTCATGTGCTGTGTTACGTACAGAACAGCATTCAATGGTTTTTGTGTTTTAGCGAAATTCTGAATTTGAGATAAAAAAATTAATTTCCAGTTTTTGTAATTTGTAGAAATACAAAAAAAAAAAAAAAATTACATATCTCAATGCAGCCCGTGATATTGTTCTTTAGAGTTAATTATTGCATTTATGCAAGGAAGTTTTTTGCAAATTAAAATTTTTCTCCGTGCCATAATACAAAATGTGCGAAGATAAAAAATTGCCATTTCTGTAATATATGAACACAAAGCATGTCTACATGACAAAACAAACCATACCGCGTACAATTATAAAAATTATTAAAACCATTAATATTTTTGTGAACCCCCCCCCCCCCCAACTTCCTTTTCCATCAAACAGGACTACTGTTACTTTACTAGATTGGTAACATCAGTATACAATTGACTATTTTCTAAAACTTAAAGGGAACGCAATCGTTCATGAATGGGGAATGGGGAAATAATTTGATCATACGTATTTAATTATCTTATGCATCAGTGTGATAGATTTACAAGTAATCTTTTGCTATTACGTTGTGTACTTCTCGAATCGGGAAAACCGAGCGATGTGGCGCTGTGGTAAGACGCGGCACTTGAATGTAGCAGGCGGTTTTTCGTTGTTTCCCGAAATCACTCCACGCGAATGCTGGGGCAGTTTGTATCTAGAGACCATAGTTGCATGTTTCCAAGTATGCTGTCGGTGCTGATGGTTCAGTCTACAATGACCTTGCTGTCGACGAGCCGTAAAATAGCTCAACTACGTGTCTACCTTCGAAACGGGAATATTGGTAATGGATTTAAGGGCTCCGCCCACCTTGGACAATTTTGTGCGTTAGAGGTTCAGAAGCAATGAAGTTCTAAGGGCGACCTTGAAGTGCGCATCATGCGCCGCATCGCCTCAACGAGCCAAGCGGAGAGCTATAGCGTGTAGGATCCCGCCGGTCCATTCTTACTATGGGACTGCAATAAGCGGCGACCATATGATTTTTTTGGTGGAAAGTCTGTAGCTAAGTTCTCACTTTCACGTACATCTGGTTAATACAGTTTGAAATCCGGCATTCTGATAAGGTCATTTCAAGCCTATGTGTCAGTGCTTCAAAACCGTGTTTTTAATGATCATGTATTTTTTTTAATTTCAACAAATTCCAACCACACGCAAGTCCGTAATCCAAACCTGTATACACATGTTGTACTTAGCAATGGAATCCGAAGCTAGAACATTTTCAATTTTGTAGCCTTTTAAAACCTGTTACGGCACCGTATTATGTTTCAGTAAACATTCTACCGATTTGATTCACGGGTCGCGTTATGGAATTATAAATGTAAATATAGCAATTAAGATATTAATGGCTCTCATATTCTTCCATTTCAGAGGTGGTGACACCTGAAAAAAATTGAGAATTGTTTTCAATTTTAAAGTGGTTAATAAACTGCTGTCAGCAAATATTTTAGTATAAAAATTATAGTTGTAGAGTATAATAAGTTAGACCAATGTGTAATGCGATGCATGTTAAAACGTTAAGATTCAATTTTTAAAATAAATATGTCTAGTGTTAAAAAATACCTTATTTAAATGGTTGAGTTTATATATATATATATATTAGCAGTCATCAAATGTTAGAATGTCCAAGCGGCTAGTTGAACTAATTCTGCAGCAGGATAAGTAGCTATAGCTGTCCACGCGAAAAGCAGTCTTAAGTTTGTCCCTGACACTTACAGCGACTTCGCCTGGGCCTTATTTATAAAACTGCCAATTTGACGTTCTAGGGTAGTTACAGACGTCTAAGGTAAGTGGTTAATCGAATGAGAAACATCTGTTTACCCTGTGCACAACCATTGGTGACGGTGCCCTCAGTTATATAATTTCAAAATATTCACTTTAACTTTATTGACATTACAAAGTTTCAGAGAGTAAAGGTTTCGCGGAAACGTATTTGGTGCCCCAAACCTGAGATTAGTGAGATGATATATCGTCGGTTTACTGCCAAAAGTGACAATGTCAAAATGAGATAAAATTATAAAAATGCTAGGAATATGTATATGTTGTTCACGAACAATTGCC
>PNEQ01062182.1:0-17079 GCA_003012365.1 Medauroidea extradentata | reverse complement strand
TCCTAACCCAGGGTTGTGGTCTATTACTAGCCACAGAAGACTACAAGCCTCTCTTAACCCAGAGATGTGGTCTGTTACTAGCTACTGAAGCCTGCATGCATCTCCTAACCCAGGGTTGTGGTCTGTTACTAGCCACAGAAGACAGCAAGCCTTTTTCTCACCCAGAGTTGTGGTCTGGTACTAGAAACAGAAGTCCGCCAGCCTCTCCTAACCAAGGGTTGTAGTCTGTTATCAGCCACTGAAGCCAGCACTCCTCTCCTAACCCAGGGTTGTGGTCTGTTACTAGCCACTGAAAACCGGCCGCCTCTCAAAACCCAGGATTGTGTTCTGTTACTAGCCACTGCAGCCTGCACGCCTCTCCTAACCCAGAGTTGTGGTCTGCTACTAGAAACAGAAGTCCGCCAGCCTCTCCTAACCCAGAGTTGTGGTCTGTTACTAGCCACTGAAACCTGCACGCCTCTTCTAACCCAGGGTTGTGGATAGTTACTAGCCACTAAAGCCTGCACGCCTCTCCTAACCCAGGGTTAGAGTCTGTTACTAGCCACTAAAGCTTGCACGCCTGTCCTAACCCAGGGTTGTGATCTGTTACTAGCCACTGAAGCCCACCAGCCTCTTCTAATCCAGGGTTATGGTCTGTTACTAGCCATTGAAGCCCATCCTTCCTACCTGCACCTGTACTTCTCGCCTAAATTAAGGAAGATCAAATCCACCCCTATGACAACGCACGTATTTTGTGAATTCACCCGAGTGTAGTAATCTCAGCCGCCGCGTGGCGTACAGTTCCGGAAATAGGAACCGGAAGCGGAAAAAGCGGGGCTCTCTGTATTATCTTGTGTTTATGATATTACATTGTTTTATGTTTAAAGGAACTTATTATTGATCATTAAAGTCAATATTGATTTCTTATCTTAGTCCAAGGGGACAGAAAAGCACTTTGTATTAATGAGAACTTTGTATTAACAGGGTTTGTAGTAACAAGGTTTCACTGTATATGATAGGGGTGAATATCATGAAAACAATACTATCCCTTTGCACCATGATTTATTACGTACTGAATACAGCATGCCTGAATAAATTTTATGCTACGTCAGTCCAATGTGTGACGGTGGAAGGAAACCTTGCTCGTGCCTACATATGCTGTATGAGTTGAAAGCGGGGTAGTGCAGGATGCTCCCACTGCATTTGAAAACGCAACTCCCTATTGAGCAGAGAACCGATGGCCGCTGTGACGGACCACGGTTTTGCTCGGGAAGCAGGCGTGGATGATGGATCTATCCTGCTGTTCCCAACTATGCAATTGTATGGTCGAACCTATCCCAGAGATACACAATGGTATAGCGATGGTTGGCACAATGATGACGATAGTGGCACTCGCTGATGAATGTGGTTGCATGCAAGAAATGAGATGCAACTTACGTGAACTGCATGCAAAATGATGTAGATGTATGAATGAACGCACAATGTCCCTTTGTTTGAGCGATCACCCTTCATTAGGGGCTTGTCCTGAAGGAGGTGGAAGTTTTGAAGGGGCTTTCTATTAGGAGTAATTAAGATGATTCCCGAGTCCAGGATGTGTTTTGGGGTATGTAGAGGGTTTCTCCTTGGTTTTCCTGAGGTCTCGAGGATCTCGGCTAGAGTGATTAGTAGTGGAAGCCCCAGTTGACGGTGCCGGCTCATTCCCTTTCCTCTTCGGACCTCCCACTCCATTGGCCATGGAGGGGTAGGCCCGGGAGGGGAGGGGGTGGTCTGGTTCCGTCGACTGGCAGTAGGGGCGCGCACGTCGGCAAGCTGAGCTGGCGGCCGCTCGAGCAAGAGAGCTCACTCTTGTGTCGGGCGTGGACGAGTAGTGGTCTAGGCTGGGAAGCCCTCCTCACTGTGTGAAATGGCGGATTAACGAGTGCCGCCAGATGGTACCCGAGACTTCATGTGGATTCTCTGCACCGCTTGGTAAAGTGGGCAGGAGCATTACCAAGGGACATTGCTGCTTGTGTAGTAAGATATGGGTGAGTCTCCTCCGACTGTTTCTGTGCCGTTGCATTTATCGCCGTGAAGGTCCACTGAACTTGGGCAAATGGCAAACATTTAGCTTTCTTTAATGTCAACCGGGGCCTTAAGCGAGACCGGGAGAGCCGAGTAACAGCAAATGCTAATGTGCCTGAATTTGCACAGGCTGATGAACTTGTGAAATTTTAATGTCGCCCTCAGAAAAGGAGATGGTCTACTAACCTCCAGATTTCCCTAAAATTACTGGAGACTATATGCGTATGAATGTTCTGAGAGTAGTTAAGATGTCGTGGCGAAACAATCAATGTGTCAAATTGTACTAATAATAAGCATCGGGCCCTTAATTGTTGTTGTGGTGGGCGATCGACGATTTGAGAGTGTGTAAATTATAACTGTGCGCTCTTTGCACAAAGTCCTATTGGATGTATGCATTGCATTGTAAAGGCTTGTAAATTTGAAAAGTTCCTGAATATATTGATCAGTGATATTGCTCAAGTTTTCTTTGTTCAAGAATGTTGTTGACAAACCTTGCAGCCTACATCTTTAAGAATAGGTAGGAGTTTTGCTTGAGTCTTGCCCTGTTTGTGCAAGCTTAGCCGTGGGGTTAAGCCTTCTGAGTGTTTGTTTATTAAGGCCTTTAGCCCGATAGAGTAAATTGGGCCAGTTATCAGCTCATGTTCACTCTACAATGATGGTAATGTTGTAGTCTGTAATGAGCACGTGGTTTCACAAAACTGACTGTAAATTAACTGATGCACGAAAATTATACATAATTACGTTACTGAATAATATAAACATGCCCTGACGCGATTGACAGTTAAAACACTGAATAATCTTCATCGACGTATGGATGACTGCCAATTACAAAGTCCCTAGCCACGTGGTATGAACAAAGCACACACGTGGTTTTAAATTAAAGTACCATTTACGGTAATAATAATTAAATGAAGCGGTATGGCACTTGCTGGGGAAATACTTGGGGAAAACATGTACAAAAAATGATAATCCAGTGTATTAAATAACTATGGTAAACTACTTCAGTGAAACAACGATGGAGCGTACACAGACAGTGTCTTGCCTCACCAGAAGCCTGCGACGAACTGCGCAAAGGAACATGGCCGCTCATGGCTCATGGCCTATCGCCGGGGTGTTCACTTCCAGCGCCACATACATGACTGTTCTTTACCATTCCAGAAATGGTATTTTTAATTAATTATTATGTTAAATGTAGAAAAACTGCACAAAACGAATTATAGGTACATAGCAAAAACAGGTTACATTTTGACTCGGGCATTGAATCCCTTAAAATACGTTAATTATGGTACTCGGGCATTGAATCCCTTAAAATACGTTAATTATGGTTTTTAATGTTCAAAATGAGTTGGCCAAACCACAGAACATTTCCGGGCGGCGGTTTGAATGTCCGTCGTGACCACTTTAAAAAAATAAACACTAGAAATACATAATCAATGACACTGTGGAAAAGAATACATGCAAATACTAGAACACTAAATGAATAAAATCTTTCATGAGTCTGTGGTCATACACATACTTATTCTTATCGATTTATGGCGACGTTATGGGCTTACTGCCCCTGCTGGCCCTTGGCCGGCGTCAAACGACCCCTCCTGCGGATACCATAACGGCACTGCTGCGTCACATCCACTTTTCGCTGACCTGCCCGGGCTTGAACTAGCACATCTGTCCGCGGACAGACAGGACATGGCTGTGGTGGCAACCCTACTCGCCTGCGTCTCGATGGTGTAGGGCAATCAATTGCCCTTGATGGTTCTCCTGCTCGTTTGTGTGGGTTCTGGTTGGCAGGCGTGACATTGGCCAACCTGCGTATGGCAGTCCTGGTATGTCTGAGTTTGGTGGTTACACTGTCGTGGAATGTGGATTGTTGGCACTCCTGCACTACGCTGACTGATTGGGGTGATTGGAATGACCTTGTCGTACTTGATTTTGTCGCACTTATGTTGTTCAATGGTGAAAAACCTAGGAACGGTGAGGTGTTTACACTGTGACATGACATGTCGTCCCTTGGTTGCACTGATGTTGAATTTGCTACAGGACTAAACCCTCGAAAAAGGGATCCACCTGCACTGTTTACGCTGAAATTGGCACATGCTGGTAATTCAGGTGTCTGCCTTCTGTCTTCATCGGATGGTGGCGTGAGCGGCACTGATGGTAGTGGTGGCGTGAGCGGCACTGACGGTAGTGGTGGCTATTCGAAGATCGTCCCTGTGCCTCTTGACTACTCTGCGCTTCCCAATGCTCACTGAGTAGGTGGTTTCACTCAGTTGTCTGGTTACACTGAATGGGCCTACCCATCTAGGCGCTAGACCTGCACAGTACTGCTTTCTGGATGGTGATAGTGGGCTCTCTCTGACATAAAACATACATCCCTACTACTAGGTCTTTTGGTGGACGTCTACTGGTCGGTACCCACGCTGATAGATATGTTCTCTGATGCTCGCTGGCCTGTTCGTGAATATCCTGCTGATTGGTTGCAATTTGGTCTGGTGGTGTGGGCGGGTTTTCTCCAAGTACTCCGGGTGTTCGCAACTCTCGCCCCTGTACAATCTCGGCTGGTGTTTAGTTGGTGACAGCATTGACTCAATTGCGAAGGCACAACAATATGGCTGGGATGTGGTCTGCCCAAATTGTATGGTCTTCACCTAGTCTTACTCAGAGCTGGGTCTTAATCTTTTGATTTCTCCACTCAGTTCGGTTTGCGCGTGGCTGATAGGCTGGGGTGGTAAGATGTTCTGAATTCCATTTTATGCAATATTCCCTCCAACACTTGCCCATGAAATGAGTACCGTTATCGGTAAGTAACTGGGTTAGGTACCCCCATCTAGGGTAGAACTCACACTGCAGGATGCCTGCAGTAGTTGTAGCCTTGATGTTGCTGACTGGAAATGCCTCTACCCAATGTGTGAATAAATCAGTGATGATGACTAGAAACATTGTCCCTGTTTTGGTGCATGGGTAGGGTCCCATTACATTGAGTGCCACTGTCTGAAACGGAACTTCTACTCGCCTGGGCACTTGCGGTCCATCCCCGTCCAAGCGCCTGGTTTTCCTGGTGTTACATGTGATGCAATTTTGAACGTACTTCTGGTATCGTGACGTACACCTGGCCAGTGAAAGTACTTATGGATTTTACGCCTACGTAGTCTGATCTGCACCTGGATGTCCAACTGTGGTTGTGTCGTGGGTAAATTGTAAAACAAGCTATCGCTGTGGTGGTGGTACAAATGTTTTCCATCTGAGATACACGCCTGGTAACCTCGCCTGCACTTCCTCCCCGACCACTCTCCACCTGTCGACTACCCCTTGCGCGCACTTCTGTCGCTGCTCCTTTGTGTCTACAGATGTTCTCTGACTGCGGCGAACCTTGTTCATGACGTTGGCAGTGGTGACTGAGGGTAACGTGTCGTTGTTGACAGTTGTTAGACTTTGCAATGTGGGTGTTGATGTTAAGTTTACATTTGTGGGCATACTGGGTGTTACAATTCCCTCCCAATCTACATCGTCTCTGACTGTTTCCTGACTGTTTGGGCTATGTGACAGGGCATCTGCTAGTTTATTCGCTTCTCCGGCTACATGCTCGACTGTGAAATCGTACTCTTGCAATGCTAGTGCCCACCTAGCGAGCTTGCTCTTACTGTTTTGCATGCCGGCTAACCATGTCAAACATCGGCTATCTGTCCTTAAAGTGAAATGGCGGCCCTGGAGGTATGGTCTGTACTTGCGTAGAGCGTAAACAATGGTTAAACATTCTTGTTCGTTGATGTGGTACTTGCGCTCAACGGGACCGAATTTGGCACTGTGATAGCTTAAGCTGTACCATCTTCCGGGACAGCCCGTCTGATACAATATTGCTCCTACTCCCTCTTGACTGGCATCTGTCTGAACTATGACTGGCAACTTAAGATTATACCACGCTAGTTGTTTACAGTTTTGAAAAGCTAGCTTGGTGGCATTAAATGCAGTGTCTGCTTGCGGTTTCCATGTGAACTTACGTTTGCTTGACAATAATTCTGCTAGTGGTGCTGTAAGCTGTGCAAAATTGAGAATAAACTCGAGTAACCAGTTTACAAGTCCAAAGAACTTCCTGACCTGTTTACATAAGCGCAGAGGCAGTGCGTCCTGAATTTTCATCAACTGCGCTGTTTCTGGTTGATGTCCATCCGGTGTTACATAATGCCCAAGGAATCCTAACTCTGTCATCCCTACACTTGGCAACACCGTACTTTAGACCATGTGTTCAAGACGTTCGAACACAAGACTGAGGTGGTGTAAACGTTCCTCCCCCAACTACGACACCATATCAATAATATCATCTAGGTATGCCAGAGCAAACTTATTGAGATACCCGTCCAATACCTTTAAGGGCGCGGCCGTCTACAGGAATTTTCATCACAATTTTTTAAATTTTTTATTTGTACCAGACATTTTTTTTTCTTATTTTGGACACAAAATGTGACTAAATTTGGCTTTTATGGCATTTTTTTTCTCTCATAGTTTTTGCATAATGGCTTGTTAAAGTCATATTTTGCATGTTCCCATTTTAACGACTACACTAAAACCAACTAATATATCAAACTCAAAAAAATCACAGTGGATAAAGAGATAGCAGGTTACAATGACATGCTCATAAAATTAAAGAATAAAAGTTATTTAAATTTAAAAAAAAATTATGAAAATAAAAAAAAATTTAAAAATTCAATAATTTTTTTAAAAATACAAATAATTTTTATTTTTTAATTTTATGAGCACGTCATTGTAGCCTGCAATGTCTTTATTGACTGTGATTTTTTTGAGTTTGGTATATCAGTTGGTTTAAGTGTAGTCGTTAAAACGGAATCATGTAAAATATGACTTTAATAAGCCATTACGTGAAAACTATGAGAGATAAAAAAATTTCATTGGAGCCAAATTTAGCCACATTTTGTGTCTAAAATAAAAAAAATATATCTGGCACAAATAAAAAATAAAATAATGATGATAAAAATTGTGGTAGAACGCGCCCTTAACCATGAGTTTCTGAAACGTGGCAGGTGCACATTTAAGTCAGAACGGCATGGCAACAAACTGAAATCTATGTCGATCTGGGGTAGTGAATGCAGTTTTCTCCCGATCCTGCTGTCTGATTGGTATCTGCCAGTACCCTGACTTCCACCGGGTGCCATGGTAGGTGGTCCTGTCCCGATGGTGTAGTGTGTCCAGCGCAGTGCCTATGTGGAGACGTCCGTGGTGTGGTTCGATTACTGTGTTGTTGTCAGTTAGCCAGGGTAGCCCCAGTATCAGCTCCTCACACAGATCTGCTACGCCCAACACTCCGCCTGAGTTGACAACTTCCTTATGTTGATGTTGACACGCGCACTGCTCATTGCTTCGCCTTTCTGTCGCGTGGTGGCAAACTGTAGTCTTTATGGTGTGATGTGGGTGGTACTGCTATTCAACAGACCTTCACGCACAAAGTTATGGCTGGTGGCAGTGTCAATTAATGCTGTTACTGTTTTGCCCTCTAGGTTGACTTTCACTCGCATTGTTGGCACTCCGGCCTCAGTGACTCGGTACAGTGTGGCATTCACAGAAGTTATGTCTCGTGTGGAGGTCGGCACGAACGCCAGGTTACCAACCCCCTCACTTAGTTTCCCTGCTAGTGACGTGGGTGGTTTATGCACTCGTTGTGCCAGTGGTATTCTTCCCCTGGACAATAGCGACAAGGTGTAGCTGGTGCTGGCTTGTTCTGTGACCGGTGTTGTGGTGGCGCAGTTGGAAAAGTCCGGTAGTTACGATGTTGTTGATGCTGCGGGGGTGGTGGTACTACTGCTGGCTTGTCTGTGGTGGCTGGTTTGTTTTTGTGAGAGTGATTCCAGAAGCTCATGTTTACATAAACGCCCTTTTCACTATTCGCAAGCCTCCTATACAAAATGTTCACACTGGTGTCTTAAAATAGTGCACAAATATGGCCTAAGTGACGGAGATGCTTAGTCGACTACCACCTCTAACACTCGCTCGACCGGTTGATCTGGATGCAGTCTTTTGAACAATGCTGCCTTGCGTTGCGTAAACTCTTCAATGCCTTCCTTCTCCCTCTGTTGTTCATGATATAATTTGGCCTGGTTTTGTATGTGATCTGTGGTAGTCTCAAACCCGCTGAGTAGTCACGTGCAAAATTACTCCTAAGTGACCTGATACTCTCTCACTACACTCCACCAGGTGGCAGCTGCTCTACGGAGACGATTAGTAGTGACATCAGTCCAGTCGTCACTATGCACCCTACAACGCAAAAGTTTACCCTCACACACATTAAGAAAGATGTGCAGGTCCTCTGCCTCACCCCATGAAAAGGTTGGTAACAACATGGTACATTCTGGTCCAGTCATTCCAAGTGGTGAACATAACCTTGCAGACAGAAACTGTGGTTCAACGGTATGCTGTGTAGTTGGCAACACTGGTTTCTGCTCTGACTCGCCTTCCCTACATGTTTTACAACTGAACACATTATCCTTGTATGTTTCGTACTCCCGGCAATTCATGCACTTTGTGTGTACCTGTACTTTGCAGCCCTAACATGTAGCCAACTGCTTACCTTTGCCGTCACACCCGTCACGTGTGCACTGCTGGGTTGATGTGGTTGAGGCGATGCACTCCCCTGTTGGACACTGGCACAGCACTTGGTCCCATATGTTGTAGTCTATAGTAGGTTGATTTGTTTGTTGAATTAGCACTTGACACACTTATCCATGTTGCTGTCTCTGTCTCGGCTGTGCGTTTCACGGTTGACCGGTGCGGCTGTTCATGCGTTGGTATTACTGCAGAGGGGTATCACGCACGTGCCCTCCTACAGTACGTCGTGGAACTGGAGTGTGTGACTGGTGACGTCACTGACATTTTCTTTAAGCAAGAATGTAATAACTTAATAAAAGTGTAAATAACCTTGACCTGCTTCCTCTGTCCAGGGGGATAAGTGGTTTGGTTCTCAGGTAACTATATATATTGATGCGGCTTGCCTGGTTAACTTGAGAGGAGAGAAAAAAGCTCTTCCTGAGAATGAGGGTGGATAGCACTCCCAGGAAGAGTTACTTCCCTTCGTAAGGACCAGCACCAAAGTCCACCTTGCGCTCACAGAGAAAGGGTTCAGAATTTCTTTTACTGTTGGGGTAGCAGTCGAGCCCTAGGAAACACTGATTTATAGCTGGTGAGAGGTGCCTTATATACCCATCCGAGGTGGTGGAAGTATCATTAGGCGGGTGGTTCAAAATGGCAGCTCGGCCTCTCCAGCTGTCTGCTCCTATAAGGGTACATACTTACACAAAACAAATACTGTAGCTCTGCCTCGTAAACAAAATATGTACTATTATTAAAAATAATTCCACATTGTCGTGAAAATTACGTGAATACACAATATAGAACAATAAATAACATAATAGAAACATTTCTGGAAGAAATATTTACAATAATAATCTCCATGCTTGCTTGAAACAAAGTCTATAAAGTTTGTGCACATGGTCAGCAGCACGACCGCATTAGTAAACAAACATTACATGAAAAATATCTTCAATCAATTTTAAGTCTCTTTTACATAATATCATCACCGCAGCCAAAGTCACAACATCGTTACATAGAAAAACAGAATTATCATAATATTACGTGGAACAAATAGTAAAAGCGGCAACACATATTTTATGGTAGGCCTAACCTACAATAACCTTCAACAACAAGCAGGTACACTAAGGAGGGAGGCGAACTTTAATAAGGTTACTTTAAGATGACACTGTGGTGAAGCACCAACATGTACTCAGCATAATGTAGTTAAAACTTTTATGTCAAAAAACAGATTTCTCATTTTACTTTAAAACAAATGTGTGTAGACATTGACATATGTCACTTTGCTTCACAAGTATCTCTTGACAGGTAATGACTGTACACAAAACTTGACAGCGGTAACATCACATGGTGGCGTACGAATACATCCAAGATCTATTTTCGTATATGAACACTTGTGCACAACCTTAGAACTGCCAAAAAAGTACACTTTATCCTGAATACAGTTTAAAATTGTAACCATTATTAAATAATTATAAAAATTCATAAACCTATCCCTAAGTAGCCCACCACTAGAATTATTAATGATGGATTAACCAGAGCAAAATTATACATATTTCACATACGGATCTGCCAATTAGGGTTTTGAAATATTTTAAGTGCAATTTGAAAAATTTCACGAACCTCGCACGGTTGAAGTTTGCCCATTACTTATCTTGCTGAAACAATTTAAGTGATTCTATACAATAAAAAAATAGTAGGTTGAACAATGACACATTTACAATTCTTTATGGACTTACAATGCCCTCACTTCACAAGCCGGGCAACCATGCTTGAGACTGGTGTCCCTTATGTTGGTAGAACACACTCACTTACTCGGCTTAGAGGTGATAGAATTGTCTTAGCAGACTGGAGACTGAATTAGTGGGCTTGTGAAATAACTGGGTGCTCAACTAAACACGAGTCCGGTGTGGGCCAGTCACTCTACACATCGCTGGCTGTCTGCCTTCAGCACACCCAACATTTGCACTCACACACTCTGATGTCAGGTTTCCGTGATAAAAGAAATACGGAGATTCAATCCAACGTGGTTTATTTATGCGAAATTTAAAATGAAAAAATGTGCCTGGATTACTTATGTTAACAATACCCACAGAAGAAATTGGTGGTTGTGAGTTACACGAAGCTATGGATACAAGGCAAAATGAGTTCTGTATGTTGATGATGAGCTACAGCATTTGATAATTCAATTTCTTTAAGAGGGCAATTCACCTAAAATTGTTACTGTTTTAATAATATTTGTGTAAGGTGTAGTTTGTTTTGTAGACATATACTATTGTGCCTAATTTTTCCAGTAATTAAAATTGTTTAGCTTTGACATTACTGGCATGTCAAAGTCCAAATTTGCATAAGACTATTTTATGCTAGAAAGGAAAACCAATTCACTAACCTCAAAGAAATAATTCACACTAAAAAAATGTAACAGGCTATGTCAATACCTGAATAAAAACTGAACTAAAATTTATTTTGTAATTTTAAAAAAATTTATTAAATTTTTAATTTCAAATTTTGTAATTTTTTTAAGCATAACACTTCCTGAGGCAAGACGAAACATGCCCTGAAAACATACATTTAAATAAAGCAACGACAGTCTGCATCCAATAGGTGGTCAGGGTATACTGTGCAGCGCGCATGCTGTGTCTACTGTGCTGTTATGGGCTTTAACCTATCGCTGGCCCATTGGCCAGCATCAAGTGCCTACAACACTGAAGGTCCCAAGAAAGACCAATGGCTGTCGACCTAACACCAATCATAACAAGAGAACACAATAGCTAGCAACAAATTAACGGAAATAAATGTCCTGTAAAGTACCACTGCTCTCTTGAACATGTGGACTTGTAAAAGACAGAGCATTCTTTACTAAATTTGAACTAACTTGTATTCAGCTGGTCACTGCTAGTATAGTCCAACAAGGCAACCTTCTCATCTCCCCAGAAACAGGGTAAGGTAATGTTGCAAAGCACCAGCATGACTGTAACAGCACCTGAGCGTAGTAGCTCGCAGAATGATAGGGCTGCTGGGAGCATGCTGGTGAGACCCAAGGAACAAGAGACACCACCCCTCCTTGACCTGCATATACGTTACACAGCACATGGAGCAGTGAGATAAGATTCCTTTTATCACACGGCAAGTGAAAGTCTAGAAGGGGACTGGACATCCAACAAACATATTCTATAAGTGCCATGTTTACTGGTCTATAGATAAGAGCAACATCAGGCAAAGGATTAATGTCAGTTTGTCATTTTGATGATGATAGCAAATATTATGACAGCAGCTTTCATTATAGTGTTTGATAGGTACTGTCGCAATATTATTTGTTTACATGCCTATCAAAACATGTTGTCATAGATAACCTCAACAGTAAAATGACATATAGCAATCAAAACAGAAATTATGGCAATAGAGAAAAGAGGCACTAAAAATTGAGTGACATATTTCACAGCTAGAAAATAATGTTTCGGTACTTCAAACACATTACTAAAGAAATTAGCATCACAAACAGCAAGCATTTTTATTAACGACAGATTCATACAGTACTGTCAATCACTAACTAGCTTGACCTGATGATGTGATAGTACTATTGTGATAATGCAAGAACAACTATCAAACTGTTTGCATGGCAAGACTATCACTAAGAGTTACTATCATGAATGTAACTACTGTATAGTGATTTACTGTCATTGTGAATAAGAGACTTCAACTGTATGAACAGATGCAGAAGTCAGTAAAATCAAATGGGATATTGACAGAAACATTGGTGCTACATATGCAGGTCAGCTAACAGTTTCAGACATATACAAAAGCTTCATTTTGTGGCAGCAAGGTTTATGCATGACAAATAAGTTTATCTTGACGAACATCATGTTTTAATAACAGAGCGTCATCATACCTGCTGGTGTTGAAATGAAGGTAGCACAGTCTACAAGCCCACCCCCCCTCCACCTACCACAAGAGTGGGATTGTGGCACGCTCATTTGCCAACAAGGGGATAATTGTGGCAGGTGGTGGTCTTCTGTAGCATCGACTGATGGACCAACTTTCATGATCTCCTGTTCTGATTGGGGGGAAGAACATTACATGAGCATTGGTGGAAGGAGGTGCGGCAGGTGACAAAGGTGAAAAGAAAAGTTGGAGGTACCGGAGCTCGTGGTTTAGAAGGTGACAGTAGTGGTAGAGGGTTGGACGAAATAAGTTTAGATAGGAGTATAGGGAAAAAAGGATGTTGTTCTGGCAGTGCGGAAGCAACAAGGGAAATAGTGAAAGCCCGTTGCCACTAGTACGGGATATTACGAGACATTCGTGAATACGAGTGTTATGAAGTGCACCGTCAGTTTGTGTATGCAGTTTACTGTATAAATGTTCGGTATTTACTAGGGGTATCATCATGAGCACTTTCGTAGATACGAGATATTCACAAGCATCAATCATCAACATAACCGACCTAAAAAAATGTTTTAAAATTATAAGTTAACATAATAAATACAAGCGCACGTGATAATCATCGTTCATCGGCTTAGCGTAGCAGTGAACAATGTGGGATACGGCAACGGTGGAAATGCAGTTGCATCTGGCAACGCTGCAGTGACTTGCTCGACCTCGATTGTTATGGACACCATCTTGATACAGCACGAAAGTCCATTGACTGAGTGCACAACATCGCTTGTGTGCATCTTGGTTTTTATGATGACAAACGAAATTGCAGAATCAGTTTCAAATTCACAATCATTTTTTTATTGTGTACATTATGCTGCAAGAAGTTAAAAAGTTATGTTTATGTAACTTAACCTGCTAGAGTTATTTGTAGAACACGTTAGATTTGTCCGATAAACGCAACGCGTCAAACGCCAATTTCATTTGGATCACTTTTCAAGCGCCTGGAGTTGAAGTTTTACACTACCCAGCATAACCCGAGTAAGTTCATAAACTTCTTGTGTCGTGGTTTTGTACATTACGTGTTATGATTTCTTGACAATATGTTTTCATTTTAGCGAAATTTATGTTGGAATGGATAAATAAACTGTACTCTTACTAAAAACAGTTATGTTATTGTCGCTTTGAATACTTTACAATGTGGGTAATATGGAACGGCCGCGCATCTTTTGTTAATCCAATCATAAGATCTTATTGCTGCAGAGTTGTTCGTTTCAGCCAATCACAAGTGAGCTGGCAGTGCTGTTCATTTTAGTTGCCGCCTCGCTACACGTACATTTTTGTTTTGTTTACGTTACTGTTTGCCGTGCTGCTGCGAGTGAAAATGGTAACAAAAAGCTAATGGAGATCATGAAATAAATAAAATTATTGAATGTTACGCCTAATAAACACATGCCTATTATTTTTGGCAGTCTTGTTTTAAAATAGCACAGATACTAGCCAAGGTATACTGTACTGTTATTATTCCCATCCCACATACGTCAATAACCTGGAAATTTTTTTGTTTACATAAACTTTCAGTTCTTACGACAACTCGTAATTACGACAATTTTTTGTGCTGTTACGAACTCTCGTCGTAACGGCATTCCACTAAAGAGATTTGTACGGGGACAACTGACCAATAGGTGGAGCTACCATAGACGCAACAACTCAAGAACTCTCTGGCCTTCCTCACCGACTCTGTTCCCAGGCAAGCAGCTGATTGGTATGCACAAAGAGACATGGTATGAGTCCTGTTGAAGTCCCGCTGCCTTAAGGCCACTGGTTCCGATTTATGCTGTTTTTGCCAGTATAATTTTTTATATCCTGAAAAAGAGCAGATATTGCAAAATCGTTATATAGAAATGTTGGAAATTGTTTGTACCATGTAGCCTAATTTTTCCAAAACATAAGTTTTTATAACTTTGGCTACTTATCGACTAACTTAAAATTGCTTAAAGTCAACAATTATAAAACACTATGTTTAAAAAAATACACTCTATGGTACAAACAATTTTCAACATTTCTATGTAATGGTTTTATGATATATGTCCTCTTTGTGGATTTAAAAAAACTTACTAAAATAGCACAAATAGGGATCCGTGGGGACTGAAGGCTGTTTGACTACCAAGGAAGGCCACCGTGCATGCAGCTCTATGTGATGACGTAAACAAAGGGTAAGTGCGGGCTTGCTTGGAAGTAGGGCACAAAAGAGAGCAGAAAAGTTGGATAGATAAGGCTGCATTAATTCCAAGTCACACAACTCCAACCAGTACCATGGAATATTACCCATGTCACAGTAATCCAGCTACCAAGCATTGTGAGTGTCATGTAGGGAGAGGATAGTTAGTGGCATCATTTATTATTGGTATTAGGTAAACAAATGTGGTATTTATAAGCATACAAAAACACTCTGTAGCACGAGGTATGTTGAGTGATAGCGGCAGATACCCAGCTGATTGTTTCTCTGCTTGGAATATGTGGCAGGTGTCATGTTGACTGACCTACATCCACAAGACTTGGGTGAATGGGAGAGGTAGGAATCAGTGGTCACAGCTATCTGCTTTCCAGAGGACAGGATGACCTCACAGTACTTGCCCACGCTGAGTAGCCACGGGGAGGTGCTGGACAACCTACTCTACTCCCACGCATCCATGTTAAACGAGCTGCCGGCCAACATACAATGACAGACTCTGAGACAAGCGACTTGCAGGGCTGAAGCGCACGTTGCCAGAAAATATCAAAAGGGAAAGGGAAGCTGAAGGCAAGACTGCGATGTGGCTGTAGGGAATACCATGTCGCCCATTTGCTTTGAAGGCAGAAATATATCTTTTCTATAAACCTGTGCCCCAGTTTCTGAAATCGATCTGTGCCCTTCTCAGAGATATGGTATGCATTATCGCAAGCAACTCGGTCTATTAGAGGTCAACATGATTCCTTGCCAGGCTAAAGTGTGAGTGACAATGCAGTTTCACTTAGTTGAGGGCATGTTCTTGAAATGATATGGTATATCTTACCAAGAGCATGGTTCTGGTGGTTAAGTGGTGCAACCCCCCAGGGCACACTGTCTAGTGGAGGTGTGGTTCTCTAGCTCAGGGCATCGTTCTAGATAAAGAGCACACTCGGTCAGGGACTACATCCTCTATAGCGAGATATGTACCCGACAGTGGCTTCAACATGACCATGTGGGACATAAGAACACTGTATAAACGTTGACGTCCCGTCGTTACATTCACATTTTTGCGCTCGCCCCCCGAGCTTGTCCCTTTTAAGGTTAGTACGACGCCCTCAGGTCCACACAACCACTAAGTTGCATACACAATTTTTCCCGATGCCTCCATATAAATATTAGTTTAATTAGGTTACTTTGCTTATGTAAATTAATCCAGAGCGGAAACTACATGTTTTTGTGATGTATAAATATTCTTGCACTATATGTAAACGAACTAACTAACTTTGATGATGGACATGTTTTTTGTGCGTACTTAAAAACGTAAATAATATAAGTAATAAAATGTAAAATAAACCTAGTGAAATTATGTGTATTTAATTCTTGTATGTTATTTTTCTTTTCACTGCATCGTAATTTCCAAGTGGGACCTGACTGTAAATTTTACGTAAATTTCCCGAGAGTTGAGAGTGTGTTGTTGAGAAATACGTGGGTGTTGAGGTGGCACGCCTGCTTTAGCGCCGACGGCCATGCCCGCACCGCCATCTTATCACCCACCTTGACGCCCCACCGCTGTTGATATTTAATATGACGCTCGCCTCCCGAGCTTGTCCCTTTTGGAGGTTAAGCCTCACTAGTGCACCTCAGGTCTCACTTGTGTTAACGTAATTTTCCGATGCCATATTTTGTAGATGTAAGAAGGGTTGTGATGTTTTTGTACTTACCCGATGTCTTAATAACGTCCCGAGACGGGAAAATTTAAGGTTATAAATATGTGCCACGTGTTTTGTAAATAATAACCACAGTTGCCAATGCCAGGACTGAAATACGGCAAAGAGACGTAAAATAATAACAGACACGTTTTTAAGTGCATAAAAGATCTCTGTAAATAATTGAAGTGCATTCTTGTTATAAAAAGGTATAAATGTAATGTTATTTTTGTTTTCACGGCATCGTTATAATTTTGAGACCTGCAGAGAAGTTAAGCGCCATTTTTCCCGATCACGTGTTTTGTTTGTAAGAAATGCGGGGTGTTAGGATGGCGACCTTGCAGCAACAGACATCCCTTCCACCGCCTCCGCCATCTTACCACCCACTTAACGGGACTTTTTCCCTCCCAGACCCCCTAACTCCGGGTATAAAAGGGGCGCGCTGGGCCCAGTTTCTTCAGAGTACGCTGGCAGCTCTCTGGGCTCCCGACTCTCGGCACACTACACACTCTACACCTTCCCACCTTAGGGGCTGGCTTCTTGCAAAGGGAGCCCCCCGAATCCCCGGAGCTGGCTTCTTGACTAAGGGAGCCCTCCACTCTACCGAGGTGACTTCTTGCCTAAGGGAGTCCCTCAACCAACCTCGAGGCGATTTCTTGC
>PNEQ01062181.1:0-17080 GCA_003012365.1 Medauroidea extradentata | reverse complement strand
CAGAGAAAACTACTACAGCTAAGTCCGGCGAGGTTTTTAGTCTTATGTTAATAGTCGCTCTTTTTAGCCGAACCTTAAGACTCGGAACTAACAAAACATTTTAATTTGCCCGCAAACACCCTGAACATTTGGAGTCAATTGCTCAGTAAACTTTTAATTGTGGTAACATATATATATATTTGGTGAAATTTAAGCAAGTCTATCTTTTTTGTGAACATTATCTAACAGGAACCTTTGAGACAAATTTTATTTATTAAAGTTAATACATCTATTTTCCTGGCTGGCTAATCACTTTGAAATTTGGATAGGAAATTACTGGCAATATTTATAAATTGATTACTAATTTTCTTTTGAGAAGTCATAAATAAACATTTTTTTTATAAATATATATATTTTTTTAAATGACTTCTATCTACTGTTTTCCTACCAAGGGTTTTGTGTATTTTGGCCGCAGTCGTGGAAGTGGAGCAGTTTCCAGTTGGTAAGTGTCCAGGTATCACTACACCACACTATTCCCCACGCAGCGAAACAGCAGACCAGACACCATACTGTATATGTACACTACCACATATGAACATAACACAGGACAGATGCGATCCTATTCTTGGTGAGCTGCTGCATTGTAAGGCATGATGGTTGTACGTCCATACTATTGACAATAGAGACGTGACTGCTATGGTCATTATTCTTGATTTAAGCCTGGCTAACTGTATCCGTTAGCTTTTCCGAGATTTATATTCCACCCTGAATACTTTTTTTTATAAGTGGCGCGTATGTCTTTACTACGAGTTTATTTACTATCAGTAATTTGCAGTAGACATATGGACTTGATACCTTAGCTTGAATTTGTCTTAACCCTCTTATTTTATTCAAATTTATGCTGTGTTTGTGATTGTTTTACCTACATTACTAAATAATAAGTTTTGTTCTGACTGCCTTCGTTAAGTTTCATTTTATTTTGATGTCTTCTGTGCCGTACAGATCCCATATCAATCTGAATGAAGCATTCTCTATACATGTGTGTGTGTGCGTGCAAATTGCCCAAGAACAAAGGCATAATAAGCTCACCAGCGAATCCTGACTTAAACTGGAGACGGAAATGTTCTGGTTGCCCTCCCAGCAAGTGTAACTAAGCATTGCCTGATGTTTGTTGCTTGCATGCCAGATGGGGTTGTGATGCGCCCAGATGTGGCTGCTCCTTTCACTAATGTACTCAATTATACCATTCAATGCTGCAATTAGCATGGCTCAGAAAGCCGTTGTATTGCCTACCTCTGCGGGGTTGCACTGCGCCTTCGTATATTGATTCGTATTTTCTCGAAAACGGTTTATCGGAGTGAATTAACACACGAGGTACCTTCCCCTTTATTTTGCTGCGAAAAGCAGTAATATGCATCGAATATTTTATTACCGTTCAGTATTTAAAAGTTACTTACACAAATTGGTTGAGTAACCCCTACATAAGCAGTGAAGGGGAACGTTGCGTCCACCACATTTTCACAGATTTATTTGCTCCGACTCTTAGATCTCAATGCCAATTTCGGTAGCTTCATCTCTTACCCTTTATAGTATTTTTTTAAAAAATGTATTTCAAAAATTTGTTTTCAACGTCTTAATATTCACAACAGAAAAGTGTTGGTCAATGTAACCACGTCTCATTTTACATAAACAATCCCGTCCCGGAGTTTGCCACATTAATACTGATTCACGCAAACAAACCTGTTGGTTAAGGTAAACAAATCATAACATGTAACTGTGCGTTTATTTACACATTTCGGAAGGACAGTGGATATTTAAAATACATGACAAATAAATGGAAAAATCTAAAATACATTGAGCTGATGTAGTAACAATGAACTATTTGCCTGTATTATTATTCTAGTATTTGTCGCGCAGCAGCCAAACCAGTATTCGCAATAACGAGATTTTTTGGTGTCGCATCGCACCCCCGTCACGTCACTTCTTCACATCAAAGTTCCAGCACTCAGGTTGTACACAAATAGTTCAGAGTTTTGTTTACCTTAGCCACTACGTTCAGTTCTAAAATGTACAACCGAAACGCCTTTTTTTTCACAGTTGCAGCACGAATCAGCGAACATTTGCAGGCATCCTACGTCTTGTCATTGATACACTGTATTATATAAGTTTACTGAGTATTTGTTTGGAAACTATTGTCGCCAGGATGATTTTCGTTTTAGTATGAATAAACTAGGTTAAAGGAACATTTTTAAACTAGTTCCTGTGTGAATGTGCTAAACTAATATTGTGTTTGAACATACAGGCAGTGCAGATTTTACGTATACCGTAATCACAAAAATGTATATTTATTTTACATGTTTGGAATTAAAGTGCTTTATAAACATGCAATATTGCCACATGTACATATCTGACTCCACGGGCGCACTGTAAGCCTTGAGACGTGGCTCCTCTGCTCACCCTCTTGCTCCTGTGATAAGGGGGAAGCTGAGGATGGCTGAACATTCTGGTGTTCAGGTTGTCTTCTTGTGGACGCCTGGTCATGTGGGCATCGCTGGCAATAAGGCAGCAGACGAAGCAGCAGAAGAAGCTTGCAGCCTTCCTTGTTGTGACCCTCGTGTCCCAGAGTGTGATACGCTGCATGCAGCACGAGTATCTGATTGGACATCTTGGCAGAGGGAATGGCAATCGCTCTCTCTGACCAACAAACTCAGAGCCACACATAACTCGGCTGCTCATAAGCGTCGTATCCCGCTGGCCCGCGAGGTGGATGTGTTTGTCACGCACCTCCGAATCTGTCACACCCGTCTTACGCACAGGTATTTGCTGTGTGGTGAACCATCTCCTGTTTGTGATGTCTGTGACACTTCACTGACTGTCCGTCATATCCTGGCGAAGTGTCACAGATATGACCAGGCCCGTCGTACTTTTAACATTTGTGACCATAGTAAGAGGGTTTCACAAGTGGAAGTTTCATATGTGACTGATGTAGTATTTGTTTACGTGCGTCGGGCCTTTTAACATGTGATTTGTTCTGTTTCTGCATTGCGGTCTGTTTTGTTCCTGTTTTATTATTCTTCTATGTTTTAGGGTTTATAACTTCGATATTAATGTGTTATTGTGTCTGTATGCACAATTATGGCGCGACTCCTATGGAGTCTCTATCGGTTTTCACTTGCAGTGGAAGTTTTAAATTTTATTTTATGAATAACTTGTGGGCGCTGATGACAATAATATCGAGCGCCCCATAAAACCATTCATTCATTCATTCACATGAACATACATAATTCAGCAACTAGTTACCATAATGAATTGCTAGTCAAGAGTATGTCTACATATACGTTGACTGGGTACGGTAGTAAATCTTAGAAGCTGTCATTTCGTCTGAGAAGAACGTTTCATTACTTGTGTTTCAATACTCTATAGATTCGACAACACTTACATACAAACGTGAGGTAGCAAACAATAAATTGCGTTGTCAGATGGCGTAAGATAGTTATGGTACGCAACCCGCCGTGCACAGCGTGACATGTTTTATGAGGCGTGTATTGTCATTTGATAACTACCCAGAATGACATTAAGGCGATTATTTGGTATAATTGGTGGGCATAAAGTAGGCCCACTATCGGTGAAACTACACTTTTTCGACATCGTCTACGCGTATTATGTCTGTGAGCGCGTGTGAGTAAGTACACAAATACAGGTTTTCCCGAAGTGGCTGTGTAATAAGCATGCCACGTGAATCTTGGGCTTAATAGGGGACGAGAATGTTAGTGTCAAAATGTTGTGCAATGACATATTACGTACACAATGCAGCAACACTCTTCTGGTGCGCACTCCATGACTGCAGCTCTCACCAGTCGTCTACAAGGATTGTGTAATCTCGCTGTAATGACATGACCCTACTGTATACCTACATCCTCAGCCCTACCTTTGCGTTGATATCACACTCTGCATCGACCTCTCTAGCTGTGGATACTTTAGGAAAAGAAGGGATGAGATTACATTACACTTCATACAGAACCGCAACAAAATATTTCTTGCACACTGTTATATAATTTAATTATTTTAAAACAATGAATGTGTAATGCTACGTAATTATAGATATTGATCAATAGTCCATAAGGTAACAGTATCAAATGGTACATTACATTTTGTAAACACCAACCTCCTCCCGCTTCGACGGTCGTACATTCTGCAGAGAGTGTGTGTCTATGGAGCCATTATCCGGATGTGACGTGGGCCAGTCAGGCCGGTGAGAACTTACCCCAGGCCATAAATATACGCTGTTCATCACGGCAGTGTGGCACTGCTTGATTTCACGGCCTTGTCCACGGCTTGGCTAGGTAATAACATACCGCATGAGGAGCATACTGGATAGGCAGTATTGCAACCAGGTTATAAACGTATTACTAGGCGCCCGTAGACATCCGCATGTCCTGGAGGATTACATGTGAAGCCGCTCTACAACGTACAAAGACGGGGGAAACCGGATATCTGCGAGAAAACCCGCCGACTAGCAGCATTGTCCAGCATTATGCTCACGTGCAAAAATCCGGAGAGCTCAAACATCCCGGTGGCATATACCAACAGTGGGTCGTAGTTCACACATACTAAAGACCTCATGTAAAGGAAGAAGAACATTTTGTAGCTTGGATTGACACCAAACACGCATTCTAATAGATTTACGACATCTAATTAAAAAAAAATGTATATACGAAACTACTTTAACTTAACAAAACCAACCACATTGAGAATAACGTAATTTCAAATTGGATTTAAAGTATTAATGCATGGCTGTAATTTATTTTACGGGTACCTTAAGATTCAGAGTTTAAGAATTAACTTACATAAAAATGACATAAATATCGTAATTTAGTATTTCGTTTAACCAAACGTTTTTTTCACTAGCTACAAGAATACACGTATCTGTGCAGTGTAATAATAACACTTTCTCACAGTGGCAGTTTAACTTAAATATTAATTCACTTCTAAGTAGTTCAGGTTTGCCCTCTTCAGCGATATTTTACATAATTACAAAAACGCTATTACAAGATATTTACAAGGGAGTCATGTACGGGACGCACATCTTAGATGTAATACCGGAGCATATCATTCACGCTACTTCTGACGTCATTCGTAAGCAGGATGACACAGTGGGCTGTGACTGAACAAATTGTCTCCAGCAGTGAAGACGTATATTTAATGTTTGGCTCCTTGTCCTCTTAGGCATCGTCTGCTGAAGATTGTCCCCGCTGCGCAAAACCACCATACATAATGTAATTATCCATCATATATATAATGTTATTAGCGTACAAATGTATATATATTTTTTTCTTGTTCGTTTTTCGTTATTTGTCATCCAACCCAGGTTTGAGCATCAAAACATGAGCAATGGCGTATGTCCACAAACCAATAAATTCTAAATGCATATTGTCCTTGAATTTTCGTTTTTTAAATAATGTCATAATCATACGTGAATTACAAAATCTCACTACGTTAATGTAAGACAATCTACGAACTGTTTAAAAAAATGTTCCTAAGGTTGCACTTAACATATGTTATCATATATTAGCCTAAGGATAAAATAGCACTCCAAAACTGTTCTCAGCTGCCAGGTCTTTATCAAAAAAATGTAATTTCTAAATAGATTTTCTCTTTTATCTTACATGTATTTAAATATTTTCAGTTTGAATCCTTAAAAACATTGATTATCAAAGGTGCCTGTCTTACGAATTATTGTTGCCTTCAACGTTGTTCGTAGAAGTTTTGTACTTATTTTTGTACAGAGACTTTCTTCATAGCTTTCGTACGCACATGTGTAGACACACACGACTGCGAATAACAGCAACGTATGGATTGTCACATGTGACCGATTCATGTATTTATATCAAACGTGGCAAGAACTTGAGCTGATCTGAGCTTTGTTCAGACGGATTGTACATTTTATAACCTCTACGCTTAGATGTGTAGTTGGGTGTAGTGGGTGTAGATGGCCAGAGACAAAAGGTGTAGGAAGTGCAGAAAGTTCACCTGAACGCCTTGGTGTAGAATTGTTTTTTTTTTTTTTGTGTTTGACATGGCGGTAAACGTAAATATTGCGAGATATTTAAATGCATGCAAAGGTGGATGCAGGTAATGAATCCGTTGATGAACGTCCTGTTAACACATAGTTTAGCAAATCTCCGCAATGTTTTGCGTGAATTACGAATTTGAATAAAATTAAAATTTGGTCATATAACCTTAATGCAGGTGTCCATTTCATGTGTTACATAACAGGCAATGTATAAGAAACTGAATGTACAGTCTTAAATTCACTGTTTTAGTGATACGAGTTGATATCATAAATGTATTTATAAAAAGTAGTAATCACACAAAGTATTACTAAAAAAAACAATTAGCAATACACACCGCAATTACATCTTACAAACTTCCCGGGTGAAACTGAATACAATTTTTACCATACAGAATGTAAGGAAATTAATAGCCCAAACCCTGGGAGGTGATTCCTATTGAAAAATGAAGTAGACATTATGTAGGACACTTTCAAGAAAAGTAAATATTAAGTGCGGAATAAGCACTTGATAATCAAGTTTGAAAATCGTATTTTTTCAAAATATCAAAAACGGTTAGGAGTTAAATTACGATTCAATGGCTGGTTTTAAGTATTGTTGAGATTTTTAACATGCACTAATTATAGCCTTCTTACCTTTCCCTTTCATGAAAATAATACGGGTTGCCTCCCTTATATCACATAAAATTACGTTGGCGTTATATTTTGTGAACATTACATGTTGTCTAATAGGGCAGTACACCGTAAGGAACAAACAAGGTCCTCTTGTCGCAAATGTCTAGAATGAACCGTTTACCAGAAAAATGGACACAACTGTTCTGTGCCAGGTATATAGGCAAAAAGTGCTACATCCGCTAAGAAATGGATCTGTACCATGCTCTCAGGAAAAGCAACCCGTGATGCAGTTGTTGAAGCATGTCGCAAAATGCAGTTACTTAAGCTTAGGCCTAAGAACAGAAACATGTCTATGCGCAACTAGGTTCATTTGGCGAAAAAAAAATTTGGCTTAGGAAAATTTACAAAATGTTATTAATTTTGACTACATAAATACGCCAACTTCATAAACAACAGAACATTATTTAGTACATTCTTAAAGAATGTCAGTATGTCATGTACGTATTTCGCTAGTAAATAAATAAATACATATCTTATGGGGGAAGCACCCTAGGGCGGGGATAACTCCAAACTGGTTGATAGCATTCTGATATTGGGCTTTTAAGCTGCCATCATCTCTGTATTGTGACAATGGAATGAGACCCTACGTGAGAGCGTTGCCGGAATAAAAAGGCAGGGGAAACGAGAGTTCTCTGAGAAATACTGCCGACCAGCGACATTGTCCGACACGATTCCCTCTAGCGAATAACTAGGGCTGTAACACACCGGGGATCGAACCCAGCGAAAATCTAAACCAGATCGCCGTGATGGAAGATTATGGTCCTGACCACTAGACCATCGCGGCCCCCATTAATGTTGTTGAATCGCAGAAACGAAATGCTGTGAAATGACAAGTACGTAATACGAATGTTCTGCGGCAAAGATGACTTAGCGGTCTACTACACGTGGGAAACAAGGCTGAGCGTTTATGCACAAACGTAGGACAAGGTGCATTCACTAGAAAGTTACCCTGTACGTATAAGAATGTAGTTTGTTACAATTGTGATAGATGGCAGCATTGTTGTGAGCGTGCTGCCAAAGATCAGCAGTGGACGCGCGTCGAGAGTAGTGTTTGACCTTCAGCGTTACTCTGTGAAGAAGGCCTACTGGTGCATCAGATGAAACGTTATACGCGGGCAGAAAATGCCGAGATGCATTTTGTGTACGGCAGAGTGAATGGATGTGGTAGACGTGCACAGCGCCTTTACAGAGAACAGTTTCCTGATCGCATGATACCAGATTATCAGACATTTACACGGATAGACAGTCACCCGAGGGAAACAGGTGGAGTCAAGGTGAGTTTAATTTAAACACGCAGAGAGCTACATTCATTATCGTACAGTCCTAAGTGCAAAAGTTGTGTAACTCCTATTTTGCAGAGAAACATGCCGCCATACTATAGAAGAAGGTATCGTCGAAGAAGATACTATAAATAAAAGTATTCAAAAATTTGCTTACGCTGGAAAAAGATGCTGTTACTAGTGAAGTTGATCCAGAGAAGCTTAATGTTAAAGTGGTTTCTGTTGAAGAAAGTTGTGTGATGGTGTCTTTGTTATATCCTTTCGGTTTTAAAGGAATATTGTCCAAGTTCGGTTCTGGACTTTTGCAATTATGTTTTTATAAGCAGTGTAGTCTTCTTAGTTCTGGTATTATTAATTATATTAGAAATATTGATCCTAGGAATATAGTATAGTGTGTTGGAAATATTTAGCTGTTAACAGTAATGCTGGTTCGTCAACGGCTGTTATGAATTGTACGCAGGTTCCTGCTGTGTTTTCACTGGTCGTCCCAGGTATGTGCGTACTGTTGGCTTCGAGGAAGCAGCACTGCATCACGTCGACGATATGCCCTCCACTAGTACACGCTCCGTTGCGCACCGAATGGACATGACTGGAGACCTGAAAATTTCGCGTTTTCTTTTTGGCGCAAGCTAGAATTCCAGCAACTATAAGTTTGCATCACGTTCACAATTGGCTGTTGACTTACTCGACACTTCTTGGAAGTAGCTGAGCCAATAATAAAACTGTAATTGAACACAGGTCCATTTCACAGTGTCAGCGAGCAGCTAATGAACATCTGCTATCACAGTCAGTTCTAAAATATTCTTAGAGCGTAGTCTAAGTCAGTGAACTCGCGAAGTTTCCCTGCCTCCAGACATGACCAACTCAGCAGTGTGGGAAGTACTACGGGGAAACTCTCACTATCCCTACCGCTAGTAGCAAGTACTTGCGTTGCAGCCAGCTGATTTACTTACGAAGCAACGTTTATACGTGAAAGATATAACAACTCGGATAACGGCCCCACACGGTCTAACGAGAATCCAAAAACTCGTGTTCAACGCGGATTCCAACAGAAGTTTTCGGTGAATGTGTGGGTGGGTATGGTGACAAATGAATTAACTGGACCTTACATCCTCCCACCTCGCGTTAATGGTGTCATGTACCGGATATTTCTCGATAATACGCTACCTGAACTGCTAGATGATGTACCTCTGCTAATCCGACAGAACTTGGGGTTGCAGTTGGATTGTGCGCCGCCTCACTTCTCTCGTATTACGCGAGACTCTACTTAAATACAACATTTCGGGGCAGATGGATTGTCGCGGTGAGCCTGTTGCATGGCCACCCCGAAACCCTGATCTAAATCCTCTGGATTTTTTTTTGTGAGGGTACATAAAAAGCTATGTGTATCAGACTCCCAATTGTGGACGAGGATGGTTTGGTAGCAAGACTCGCAATTGTAGAAGGCAATGTGTGAGATATTCCAGATATCTTTGAACGTGTGCGTGGGTCGCTACTGCGTAGGTCGAGGCTGTGCTGCGTATTTGCAGGAGGTCATGTCGAACTCCTTCTGTGATGTAGGCAATCAGTTACGGTATGGACTTTTCTGATGAAATGTGACGTTTTAGGTGTATCGCTCCTACTGTAAACACAACTTCGCACAGCCTTGATTTCCAGGTGTTGTGCACCGACATTTATACATATCCTAGTATTGTAATCTTTGGGACAGACAAATTTGTAGGCTTTTCACAAGAGACATGTGCGTAGAACAGTTACTACAAGCATACTTAGTACTTTTGTTCATTAGGTCATACCACTGAATACCGTACCTACACCATCCGAAACATCTGTGTGATAAGGCAACCCCTGTCATTTTTAAAACTGTACAGCGAACAAAACGTCCTGGTCGCACAGTTGTCATTTCACAGCATTTTGTTTCTGCCATTCGGCGACATTATTGGGGACCGCGATAGTCTAGTGGTCAGGACCATAACCTCCCATCACGCGATCTGGGTTCGATTCCCAGTGGGTTACGACCCCAGTTTTTCGCTAGAAGGAATCGTGTCGGACGATGTCGCTGGTCGGCAGGATTGTTCAGAGAACTCCCGTTTCCCCCGCCCTTCTATTCCGGCAACGCTCCCTCGTACGGTCTCGTTCCATTGTCACAAAGCAGAGAAGATGGCTGCCTACAGGAACAATATCAGAATGTCAACCAACCGAGTGAGGTGGAGCAGTGGTAAAACACTCACCTAGCATTCGGGAGTATCCAGGTTCGATACCCGGCTCCGGCTATCCTGATTTTGGTTTTCCAGGGTTTTCCGGACTCACTCCAGGCGAACGCTGGGATAATTCCTTAAACATGTACGGTCCTACTTATTCCCCCTTTCCCCCCTGTGTACCTCTACCAAGTACAAGTTCTATGGCACGTAAAATCAAATCAAATAAATAAAATCAGTATGTGGTTATCCCCGCCCTAGCGTGCATCCCCCATCGTATATTTATATGTTATTAGCGAAATACGTACATGACACAATGATATTCTTTCATTATGTACTAATGGATGTTCTGTTGTTCATGAATTTTGCGGATTTATGTCGTCAAAGTAACAGCATTTTGTAAATTTTGATAAACGATTTTTTTTTATTGCCAAATTAACCGAGTCGCGCGTAGGCATGTTTTTGTTTTTAAGCTAATGTAACTGCATTTAGCGATATGCTTCAACAACTGTGTGACGTTTTGCATTTTCCAGGCACAGTATAGTTGTGTCCATTTATAGAACGCACCGTTCTAGGCATTTGCGACAACATAACGCCAACGCAATTGTATGCGATATAAATAGGCTACCCGTATTATTTTCATGAAAGGGAAAGGTTAGGAGACTAAAATTATTAAATATTAATGATCTCAATAATACTTGAAGCCTCTTAATTTAACTCCAAACAGTTTTTAATATTTTGACAAAATATGATTTTCAAACTCGATTATCAAGGGCTTATACCGACTTTAATATTCACTTTTATTGAAAGTGTTTTATATAATGTATACCTCATTTTTCATTAGGAATCCCGTATACCAGAAGTTCTCCTTTCTGATTCAAAATTGGAAAGGCCAATATAAAAAAAAACGCAGATACTTGGAACACGTTTCGAAAACAGCGCTAAATGCTGTTTTACAACTTCTACACCCAACCTATTTCACCTCGTAGAGGTGGTGTAAAATTTGTAGCATCCGGGTGTGGAAGTTGCAGTTACGCCTTTCGCCTGAACGCTTTGGTTGCAACAAACAGAACGTCACTTCTGGCAAGATAAACGCGATGTTGTAATTTGGGTGTAGAAGTTGTAAAAGTTGCAGCCAGGTGTAGAATGTCTAAACACAGCTAGTATATAGTAGTAGCATGTGACCGCCAGATACTTTCTGGGCTTGGTGCACGGTAAGTAAAGAACGCAACAGCTGAAGACGTTAGTCACATAAGTGCACTTTCAGTGCATCAATATTATTGTCTTGAATGGATACTCAGAGAGAAGTGGTTAACTGACAACAGCTGGATCCACCCACGCTAACTTTACTCGAGTAATTCGAATAATTCCATATCGCTCCGGTTATAGTATCGTGTAATCTTGTTGTGTGTTAGCGCTGTTTGTTATACGACATCCTCTCTACTCTAGTGCATTGCGTGTTGCCTATGAAACATGTCACGGTATTTGCTGATTGTGTATTTACAGCGTTTATTCCTCGGTAATGGTCGTGCCAAGGGAAAGGATGATACAGACATTTTAAGCTTATTTTTATGTTCTTTTGAACCACCTATACACTCATGTTTTTTTTTTTTGCAACATCTAGATTTCAATCTCTGTTCATAAGTAAATATTTAGTTAGTGGTTAAACATCACACATAAAAAATGCATTTATGAAAATGTAAAAATTGCTGTTACTAGTTACACTTCAAAGGTGTGTAACGCCCTTGGAACGCAGTTAATGCGTTAAGGGTGCTGCCTACCTCGGAGCCCTGGCGGAGAAAGAATAGGGTTCTACATGTTAAATTATTTCCAATGGCACTCGATCACCTTTTGTGATATTGCTTCCGGACGAAAACCATTTTCTGCGCCGTGAAAAGGAGAATATTGCTACGTAAATAAAATTGCAAAAAAGAAATTCTGAATAGCCATTTTCGCGTGTGTTTTGCGTGTAAAAATTCTTTTTTTGCCCACTATTTTCAGGGCATTGAAAAAAACTGCCTACACAATCCATAGCAATGTACGCGGCACCAAGACGAACAAAAAAGTCACAGGTGGCATATATGTAACTTCAACCATTACTGAGCCAAGTGGAAAATCATTTAACCTGTAATACCCTATGCTTGCTCCCGCCGTGGCTTCAAGGGTAGGCAGCGCCCATAAGGGTGTGCCATTTAAATATTTAGTCTTGTTTTTAAATGAGGAATACGCTTACTGAGTATGTTCACGTACTTAAGAAGCAGCCTATAGATAGGTTAATAATTGGCATTGCCGATAACCAAATGGTTTATATCAAAGAACTAAAAAGTTATATAAAACACACACTAAAGTGATGAGTGTACGTAAGCATCATGAGTATGAATGTAAATTCGAAAGAAAGTTTTAAGAGATGATTCCTGCAGCAAAATTAACGAACAAATTTACTAAGAATTTTTGTTCTACAAATTATAAGACGGGAAATACGAACACTTAAAAACTGCATGGAAACCGCAAGGATTTCAGCAACAGTATTTTCTGAAATGCTAAGCATGCAGTAGATTTAGAGCTTCATAATGAATTGTGAGGGAAGTGAACCCCTTTCGAAACGAAATTACGGTCGCTACAATTTGAACTTATAAAGCCTATAATACTAGCATGCAAATTTATATCTGATTTTTATTATTTGCATCATCCAAAAACTCAAAGGTTTGACTCTCGTTTTGATGGTGATAAACATCTTGATCATCCGCTGTCTTAAAACGTGAAAATTGCAAACTCCGTTGTAAATGTTTCCGTGGGTAGATACTTCAACCAACATGTATGTAGTTGCAGACCCTCGTCACGTGAGTGAGGAGTTCTAAACCTAGAATAACACATTGTTGACTCATCCTTGTCTTCTGTGCATGTATCTCTCCAGTACTGCATCCCTACAATGTAAATTTTGTGAGTTTCTCTGAAAATTCCTCAGAAACTCATTATCAAAAAATTTTATCCATAGTGAAATAATTCCCATCTTTCTGCATAATGTACAACTGTGGAAGCCTGTCCACCAATATATTAGAGTCATTTAGCATGGTTTAGTGTAGTATTTTGGCCAAACATCAGAATCGAGTTGGAGTGATTTACAGTTATGTGCACAATGGTTAGCGTTATTGAGATCTTCAACCCATCAAGAAACCACTCTTCAAAACTCTCTCCTTAATGAAAATTACAGGGGAGGTCACTCTCTTATTGACTAGAACTATTGTGGCGTTGGATTTTGTGAACATTTCATGTTGCTTTTCTGAGCGGTACATCCCACGCAACATAGAAGGTCCAAATGTTGCAAGTCGGTAGAATACGTTTACAATAAAATGTACTCTAATATTTTATTGCCAACAAAACAACACCTGTTATGTAGACAAAAACTGCTACACCCGCAATGGAATCACACACAGAATGCTCGTAAATGCAATTTGCACTTTGAAAAATGCATCCTGTAGTACAGTTCTTTAGAATAATGTCACATATTTTAGCCAAGGAAACTTCAACAAACTTACTTTTAAGTAACTTCGTGCACATGAGGTGAGCGTTACAACCTGATGTATGAGATTGCAGTATCGTTACCACACGAATTTCTTTCGCTTTTTACAGAAATTGACATCGGAAATGTAATTGTATGATTTATTTCTTGTAAACGGTGCACTCTAGCAACTTGCAACAAACGGAAATTTATGTTTCTTGGGATTAACTGCTCAGCGAAGTAACGAACATGATTTGTTCGCAAAACCCAACGCCACAAAAGTTCTAGTTAATAAGAGGGTGACCATCCCAATTATTTTCATTAAGGGGAGAGTTTTCAAGAGCAATTTCTTGATAGGTTGTAGATCTCAATAACCATAACCATTGTGCACAGTATTGTAATCTAACTACACGTCGTTTCCTATGTTTTGACAAAATACCATTTAAAATTTAGATTTTCAAGGGTGCATTTGTCCCTTACGAATTGCGCTATGCAAAAATTTCGCTGTGTAACTCTACTTTATTTTTGATAAGGAATCACTTCCTAAAGTTTATAACATAATTTAAGAAACGTTCTGTGTGTATTATACATATATCGAGAAAGAGAGAAAGTTCTTACAAAATGTCTAGTTAATCATTCAATGTGACCTCTTTACTTCAGTTCTTGGATGTTCCAACATATTTAATGTGATACATGAGACTAATCCCCAGCTCCTTGCACAAAGATCAATAGTCTTAAGTCTGTCCACCAGTCGTTATGGTCTTCGCGTATTTCATAGCTTTGTGTTGCTCTTGTTTCATCTTCGAATCACTTCTCGAGAGCCATGATAGTATCTTAACTATATTTCATCAGGAGAACTCAGATTTTGAATAGCATTCTACATAGAAAATATTATAAATGTGGAAACTTGTTTAAAAAAAATTATTTTCCAAAATTTGTATTTTAAATTTAATTTCACATTTAGTTATCGATTTAAAAGTACCGTCCGTTCATCAAAAACCTGATTGCCAGCTCCTTCCAAAAGTGGTAAAAATGACTTTTTGACAATATTATAACTGGAATAATATCAGACGTACTCGTAAAACAAAATCATAGAGACCAGCGTTGGACTTGAGCACACACTTCCCACTTCGTAGAGTCGCACTGACTATCTACGAAAACACTGCACGCTAGTTTAGTATTCTGTGCTTAGAGAAGAAGCGGTGTTGAACGCACGTATTGGAGTCGACTTACCACCTTCCATGTTTCCGTGCCTCAAACAAAAAAACTGAGGTCCAAATAACTATCAAAGAGCTAGTAAAATAGTATACTGAATGCGAGAGTATCGCACTGTAGGAAGTCCTATCAGTACAGTCAAGAGTTTGTGGCCAAAAGTTTTGGCACCATTTTGTTTCCGTGCCTTACGTTCACGTCGGCAGTTCTGCTACGTGATTATTGGCTGCGTGCCTTTGTTCAGACACACCTTCAAGTTGACCGTAGCGACCAGGATAACGAGGTGACACCGCGTGTCTGTGATGTGCCAGTACAGACAACCCCAAGACAAGCGAGAGTTGAAACATATAACCACTGACCACGAGCTGAAATCACATTGACGCGACAGAAGCCACACTACCGCCGGGACATCAGAACTAAAAAAATGTCCGCCAATCAGTCTCGAGGTTTCTGTGACTTCCGCTCGACAGGAATGGTGAACGCGATGC
Organism: Medauroidea extradentata; assembly: GCA_003012365.1. Classification (NCBI taxonomy): domain Eukaryota; kingdom Metazoa; phylum Arthropoda; class Insecta; order Phasmatodea; family Phasmatidae; genus Medauroidea; species Medauroidea extradentata. Next base: position 1,682 of record PNEQ01062181.1, on the reverse strand, counting down.
GAATTCCAAATAGAAATTATATTGATTTTATTACAGTAGAAGTTAAATTTCATGCCCAAATGTTGGTGAAACTGGTGAGTTGGTACTAAATTTCGTTTATTATTTTAAAAGAGTTTTTCGTTAGTTAAAAGCAAATCATAAACTTTTTAAGCAAACATGCAGTTATGACTGTTTCCACATGTCTGAATGCCAGTGTGTATTTAAACTATAGAGTAATATGGGGTAAGAGTCCGCACTTAAGGACACATCTGTAATTTTTTCACCTCCATTGAAAAACTAAGTCCTTAAAGACACATTATCATACAACTACAACATTTGAGAACACAGCGAAATGTTTACAAGTAGTACTGAAGATGTTATGAAGTTTAAACATGACAAAAAGTGAAACAATGTATAATAGGAAACATGCCCCACATGAGGGGCAAGAGTCCTGTCACCGTGGGGTAAGAGTCCTACTTGCACCGATCGCATTTAAAGACACCAGTTCCTATATCATCTGTGCAAGGTTTTTCCCACCACGATCTGCATGCATGGCACATTATCCAGTCTACATTCGGAGGCTCTTCATATCTTGCACCACAACCCCCACAGTAGTAGTCACCTTTTCCTGAACATAATATGCCTTTTTTACTCCCACCCCAATTTAACTGACGACTTGTTCCAATCCCTTTAATGACCATCTCTTTTGGTTTGCATTTCTTTGAGCTGTTTTTTGTAAACTATGAATCTGTGTTGCTGCTCGACTGTAAAGAAGAAACCGTCTTAATGTAAGGTGACCCTGTCAGTAGTTGTGATTTTTTGGAATTTTTCCTTCTTTTTTGACGACTGCTACGTTTTGGAAGAGGCCTTATTAATTCTGGTGAAACAGAAGAACAAGCTTTGGTAGGAGTAGGCATGATAGTAGCTCTAGCATGAGTTGAAAGATCAATTAACCTTGGCCTATCTGCAGCACCGTCAGTATCAGTGTCTGTCCGAGAATGCATAGGCATAGGAGGCCTAGATGAGGTACCTGCATCATTAGGCCTAATCCTTTCCAGAAAACAAGGCGAAGAGGAAGATGTAGGCCTAGATGACTCGGCATTGTTGTTTGTGGCAGGCTGGTCAGTAACTGTTGATGGAAGGAAGTCAATGTTTGTGAAAATATCAGGATTGGATGGAATTATCCCACATGATACGAAACCTTTGGCTGAATTTCCCACAGATGTTGCTTTTTCATATGCCAACTGAAAGAGATTAGAAATTTGAAACTGTGTGATGGAACGACCAGGATGAGCTGACATCCATCTGGTGCACTCACTTGAATAATAAACTTTCAACGGTCCGAAGAAAGTTTTATCCAGTGGCTGGGCTTTGTGGGAGCTGTGAGGAGGCAGAGAAAGAATATGGATGTGATTGTCTCGACAGAACATGATAGCAGGTAGGGAAATATGTGAGGAATGATTATCCAAAATTAATAGGACAGGGTCATCGCTAGAAGGCTTAGTATGGGAGACAAAATGTTGAAGCCACTCTAAGAACAGTTCAGAATTCATGTAGCCAGAGTCAGAAAGAAGAAATAAACTTGATGGAGGAGCTCCATTGGAAATAGCTCGTGAGAATGGTGTTCACATCATATCTTTGCCTCCACACTGCACTCACAAAATGCAACCGCTTGATAGATCGTTCATGTTCCCATTGAAAAC
>PNEQ01062180.1:0-17081 GCA_003012365.1 Medauroidea extradentata | reverse complement strand
GTATCCGTCAATGGAAGGTAGCACGGCGGAATACCATAGAAGACACCCCCTGGATTGACGGCTTTATCGCGAGGTCGGTACCCGTCACGTGCCACCGGCTCGGCGGAATGCCTCGGTAAATTGCGCGTCGTTACGTCGAGTTAGTGTTCAACGACTTTGCCGCCTGTGTCGGCCCCCGCGGGGACTAGGCGTAGCCGCTATCAGTCGACGGGAAGGTGATGTTCGGTGGTTGGTTGGAGCTATGGAGAAGGGGGTGAGGAATCAAGGCTAATAATCAATAACGAGCCGGCAACAAATCACAGGCGGCAACTCGCGGGCTCCAGCGACGTGATGACTTATTGTTGCGGGGCGGAGGAGGGGTAAAAAAAAATTTCTCTCTCCGGAGCACAGAGGTGGCGGAGGGAGTTGTGGTGGGGGAGGAATAGTTCGCCCGTAATTACAAGCAAGTGAATTATGTAGTGACGTTGATTTAGGAGAATTAAAACAGGTAAGAGGGATGATGTATGGGGCGGCGCGGTGTAGCATTACAAGTTTTCGGGTCGGGGCCCCGAGGGGCGTGTGTGAGAGGCGTGGAAGAAAATGGGTAAGAGGAGGTTTGGAGGGAGGTGAGGTCCCTCGACTTGCTCTGTTATTAGCGGCCCGGCAGACCGACAGCCGAGGCCGCTACCTGGTGACGTCACACGCGCGCGACGGCAACGCCGCGCCGCGGAGCAGCGTCGCGAGTTTCTGTAACATAATAGACATTAATACAGCACTAAAACTGTTAGAGGGTTTTACGGACCTTAAACAGCTAGGTCTTAAGGGTGCCGCCTACCCACGCGTGAGAGACTCAAAAGTGACGGAGCAGTAAGGTCGACCTTGAAGCGCGCATCAAACGCCGCGTCGCCTCTACGAGCCAAGCGCTGAACTAGTGTGCAAGGTTCCCGCCGAACGGTTTTTACTATGGGACACTAAGCGGTAACCGTATAGTTTTATTGGTGGAAAACCTGCAACTAAGTTTAGTGCAGGTCGCAACCTGAGTTTCACATACATCCGGTTAGTACATTTTGAAGTACGAAAGTCTGGAAAAGGTCGTTTTAAGCCATGTTGAAGGGCTCAGAAACAGTGCTTTTAATCAGCGCGGCGTCTTAACAATAAGGTTCTGAGCTTGTCTGAAGTTTGTTTTCCTTTCGTACGTTGGCACAATGGGTGCCCGTGAAATATTTTCGTAGAGAAAACCTGTTTATGAACACATTGCAACGTATTTGAAGCGTGGGGTGGACGGCCGCCTTAACAGCTAGGTCTTAAGAGCCGATGAGGATGAAGAGTGGTGAAGGGACAAGTTTTAGGCCCGAAGGCCAGCACACCTCCTTCCACCCGCATTGAAACTGTACTCGGACGAGTGAATCAATGCACGGAACATATCCTATTCTTTTCATGCGACTCCTCTTGATAACTTTGTACCTGTGCTAGCATAACTACTAAACGCCGTATCTCATTTGACTGAGCCAATTGTAAAAAGATTTCTGCAACACCACACATATGTGATTTGCCGGTGGAATCTCAAGGCTCGTGACAGTTAAAATATCCAATCATTGAACATGAAGCAGAACTGCAGGTGTGCACGTAAGGCACGGAAACAAAGTGAGGCAGAATTCTTTTCGCAAAAAAACAAGGGTCCGTAGTGATTGGAAGCTTTTACTGTCGTAGATTTCTAGATGCAAATCACATACGTGTGGTGTCGCGGTAACATTGTGCTGATCGGCAAAGTCAAATGAGTGACGTTTCTTGCACGAAGAGACTCTGCCATCAATATCCACGAAGCAGACCTGCAATTGAGCTCGTAAGGTGCTGAAATAAGTTGATGCAAAATTCTTTGCACAAAAAAAAATTAGTCGTTCATAGGATTGTCCTCACAACCCTGGTAGTTCATGTGGTTACCAGCAGCGTCTGGTCCTGGCTGTAACAACACCAACAGTAACGAACAAACAAAGAGAACTCTGCCCCGGCTAAACTAAAAATGGTTCGGAATAAAATGAGAACTTTTAACACCCTTAGTTACTATTTTGCTTTCAGATAAATTTTATTTTCCTGCAAAATTTTAGTGTAAACAAGCCACCCTAAATATCGATCAAATTGTCCAGATTGTACCGTACTAAAAATATTTTACTTCATACGTCACAATAAATATTTTTGAATCGATTCATTGTTGTAGACGCGATTGTCTCCAAAAGTGCTCAATTAATAGCGAACCAACTATACCGAACAGTGGTTCGAGTACATGTTAGGGCTCTCACCTTCTAACGTAACGATTCGTTTTCGAATTGCAGAGAAGTTGACCCGGATTTTTGTAGTTTTTTTCTGAGGGTTTTCTCAAGGATCCCCCATTTTTTCCGTTTCTTCATTCTTACCCTGCAGTGTTGTTGTTTAAGCGATGACCAAAATCTCTAATCTTACAATATTGTGTAAATCAGCTATCTGTAGTCTGCCAACAGAAAATTCCGAGCTAAGAAAAACATTCTGAAATATTCTATATGGATTCTTAATAGTGAAAAAAAAAAAAACGGCAGATTTGATTGTGACTTGTAAATTTTCGACCTGCTAATAATATTAATGTTGAACTAATTAACGAATTCAGCATAAATCGATGAATTCGTAACATTCAACTCGCACTTCTATTGGTCTGTGGCAAACCAATAACAAACGTAATACAGTGCAGTGGCTGTGTTCTATATAACGCGGACCAATTGGGCGGTGATGGACAGGACTCTACAGACAAATAAATGTAGTGTTTCTGGACAGTAATATAAAATAATCGCTTCAGGCGTGTCTAGAGGCGCTTATGAAAATCCCATTTAATCTACTCGATAGAGTAGACATTGCTCTAAAATCGGGCAAGAACGTCACGTGTTAAAAATCTACCGGCCCGCAAGATCTCTAATCATTCAACTCGATCTCGTCAGCGAATCCACTCAGATCTACCCTGCTAGGGAGCAGGGTAGATAGCCGCCAGCAGACGATAAACAGGAAAGCGCGCGTGTCACAATAACCTTATTCTGATTGGCGTAGTCAAATGAGAGATGTGTCAAAATCACGGCCGTAGAAGAACAGGCCTCGACACTCGCCTGGAAACTGGACCCTCTTGTTGTTTCGCTGCAGTTCACCAAGTTACCGAGAGTGTTGTGCGTCTTTGGCGCTGCAATCAGGACGGTCGGGCCCAAACTCTGCCCACTTCCCTCCCACTCTTTTCCAGTGTTTACATCATAAGTATAAACAATTTATCAAAACGTATTTGTTATCAATTTATGAAACACTTCCTTCGCTCACAATCCTAAAGCATGACTCCAACAATCTTTACTTACTTTATATTGTAAACACTAGAAAAAGTGGATGGGAAGGGGGCGGAGTTTGAGCGCGATCGCCCTGATTGCAGCGCCAAAGACGCACAACACTCTCGGCAACTTGGTGAACTACAGCCAAACAACAAGAGGGTCAAGCAAAATACATTGGTAGATAGGCGAGTGTCCAAACCTGTTGTTATAAAACCGTGGTCCGAACAAAGACATGCTGCAAATAATCACGAAGCATAGTTGCCAATGTGCACGTTAAGGAATTGAAACAAATTGATGCAACAACCTTTTCGCGACAAAGTCATGGCCGGGAAATCCTTCAGCTACTTCTTTAGTGGCTGCTGCTTAATTGAGTGGCCAGCGCAGTAGTTAGTGGGTGTTTTTGAGAAGGTTTACTATTGGTTCAAAGTCCTCAAGGACAAGAATAGTAAATAGTCATCCACTCACGGAAGTTACTCACATGTGTAGAAGTTTGAAATCTACTACCTTCCCAAATGAATCCGCGAAAATTCCGAGCCTCTACTCATGGCTTGAGCAATGTCACGGCCAAAATTAGAATATGCGTTAGCAGACCGGGACCTACACGTGTAGGTGGAGGTGCAGGAGTTGGAGAAGGTACAAAGAAGGGCAGCGAGGTGGGTGAGGGTAAATTTTGAAGAGGATGGAGGGGAAGATAAGAACTCTAGGACTTCACTGGGGATGACGGAAATGGAATGGAGTCCTTTGAAGGACAGAATGCGAGTTGAGAGGCAGTTCAGAACGTACAGGATGGTAAATATAGTAGGAGATTGTATGGCCGGATGGCTGGAAGGGAAAACGAAGAGGAAACAGCAGTGAGATAATTCAGAGGGTGTAAAGAAAAGTATTGCAAGATGAGTTGGTAATTGTGAGGGAGGTTGGAAAGTTCCGAAAGGATTTGAATTTGAAAAGAGATCGCCAACGAGCGACAGCCCAATTGTGAGTATTAGATAGATTGAAATATTATATTATTTTGTTGTAATTTATACACGGGATGAATCACGAGGAGTTGCCGTCTCTCTCATGGCGTATTTCTTACACAACAAAACACTTTTGTTGAACAACAAAATGTTTGTTTAAATATGAGCCACTACAAAGTTACTTTGCGTAAAGTAATTTTTTGTTTAAATGTTACAGTAATATTAACAAAAATTGTGTTATTGTTAAGAGAATTTATTTGAAATTTTTGTGATGAATATAGTTGTGCTATTTTTAACAGAAATTTTATGATGAAAAATTAATACCCTTGCTACAAATATATTTGTATTACCTTCAAAGAAAACTTTTTGTAAGACAAAATGTGACGCAAAACATAAGTTTTCACACATTTGCTTTGCAGTAAGGGAATATTTCTTTAGCCGCAAGCTTAATACCCTTACGACGAAGTTCATGTGTCTTATTTAAACCAAGTTGACTTGTGGCAACGAAATTGTTTTTACTGTGTACTGCACTTGGAACAAAAAAGGCATAAAAATGTGGGTCTCAGGTTAAACGAAAATCTACAATAGTGCAACTGCGTTTCGGTTACTGCCTTAACGTGACATTTCACACAGATTATCTTTGACTGGCGAAGTTAATCTGTAATTTGTGTTGATCAGTTGTAAACAATACGGTCTGATAAATCATCAGGGTATTTTCTACTTCAATGGTTGTTATTTTATTATTCATGCTTCAAATGACCCTGAAAGCACTGGGAATAGGACTCATAAGCATATGCCATTTTCTGCTACATATGCGTGAGAGTGTTTTGTGGTAACTCGACGAGAATTATCCTTTACATATAGGGACACCAAATTTTATTGAATATAATTTTACACCAGCTTATTTCAATATCTTACATGCACATCTGCATCTGTGCTTCATGGTTATTGGCAGCGTGTCGTTGTACAGAGATGTCACCCATGTGACTGTGCCACTCAGATCATGGTTACTACGACACAACACGTATTTTATCTGCGGTTAGAACCCAAGACGCGAGAAAGTTACGGGTGTTCAAAAATGCATAATTTTATATTTTTACAGCATAGTGTTAGTCTTACACGCGTTACTTGTGACTACATTTTTCACATGCGAAAATATTTTAGCTCTCGTAGTCTTCCGCTCTTCCCGTACCGGCATGGCAAAGTCAGAATTTTCAAGTTACGCGGACATAGCAATAACAAAAACTAAGTGACTTACTCTAATGAAACAATTTACACTTAAATTATATATTATAGGCAATATGCTAAAATATTTCAAAACACACATGAAATTCCTTTGTGCATTAAAAAATTTTTAAAATTATGACAGTTTTCTTAATTTATGGTTATGTTAAGGTTAATCCTACTACAGGTTATAAAGATCAATGTTATAAGTCTGCCACAGGGAAAGTTTCTGCCACTTGAGCGCTGGTATCGGTAGTGCATCAACTGACCAATCACAGAGATTTCCTGAATTTTAAGTTAAGTTACATTAAGTTAGTAATTTAAAACGCGAAGTCGGTTCCTTTTCACTTTAAAATTAACTTAAATGAATTCTATAATTTCCAAGTTAGTTCAAAACTTAATTTTACTACGGTTTCGTATTTATCTGGTACATTAGCGATTGAAGCGAAACTAATGGCAAAAATTTTCCTTGTGCCAAGCTCTGCCATAAGAAAACGTATTTTCTGTCTAACTTGTGTAACTAACCTTAGTTGTTTGTTTTTTTAAATATTGTAGCCTAAGGCTCACAATATATTATTTCAATGTCAGTTATTTTTTACTGGTATGTTAAATGGTTTTTGTAATTCCTATGTTCCCGTAATTCTGACCTTGACATGCCGCTATGGGAAAACTGTGAACTTAACAATTTTTACAAGTGGAAAATGTAGTCACAAGTATCGTCTATAAAACGACATGAACACTATGTCGTGAAAGTATAAAATAATGTGTATTTGCCACTTGAACACAGTTAAGTCATCCCATCCTTGAGCTTGAAGCAGAGTCAGATGTTTACGTAAGCCACCGAAACAAGTTAGTTAAAAATTCTTTTCGCGAAAATTATATACTTTGCGCCACAGCACAGGCATGGGAATTTAACCGTAAGTGTGTTATTAGGCAGCAATCATACTAACAAGTCGTAAATATTAATATAACAGTAATGCTGAATTTACTGCAGTCTTAGCTACAGTTCAATTACCATGTCCTCACTGCAGCGGGAAATAAAATAATAAAATTCCCGCAGTTTCGTTTATCTTACATTTTTCTTATTAGCATTTTAAAAAAGTGCAAACCGAAAGTAGTCCAGCGTGGTGAGAAATGCCGCGTCTTAACGTCAAATGTAAAAGTTCTGTCTCGTAAAGGGCAGACAGAGAAGATGACAGTCTCCTGAAGCCCAATAGCATCGTATCTTCATTCTTCCCCCATCCTCCCCCTCCATCACTTTCCTCCGAGGCACGATAACGACCCTTTCTTTACAGCCGGCGGGGCGTTAATGAACGTTATTTATGCGAGGCGCATCTCCGCGGCGCGTCCAAATTAATTACCCATAACCCCCGAGCGATATTGGTCGTCTGAGCAGTAAATGTGGTGTCCCTCGTGTCGCAACAAGCTGGAACGTCTGTGCGCGTACGTGGCAACACTGCGACACACGCTCAAGACTTAAGCCACAGTTAATTTATATTTTAATTTTTTTGTAAGAGAATGTGGTCAATGGAGTTTGTAATTTTTTTTTTTTTTTTTAATTTTGAGAACTTGTAAGCTACATACACAAACACACGTATATCATACATGTGTGTCTGTTCTTGAGAGTCAGTTTCTTAAAAAAGTCTATACCATATCCATAGAAAACCCTCAGCAGTTTATGCCAACTTTCCCACATGAAAATTCCCGTATAGGTTATTCGCTGTTAATGAGCACTGCTTTTCAGGTTTTCCTAAACATAAATTTTTGTAGTTTTAGACATTAATATTTACCAGCGATACACTTGGAATGAAGGGCTCATAAATAGCAGTATGGCAGTACTTTCATTTTTACCACGCGAATAGTTTTTCACTAAATTTCTATCTCTCCACCATAAATTTCGAAATAAGAGTATTACACACAGCGTTTTGAATGAATCTCAGGATTAAACAGCTAAAATCTCTGAATAATATATTTATTAGTCATTTGAGCCTGTTTGGAAGATGTTCATAAAGAGTGTTCACTTTAACTCAAGCCGCTGAGAATCAAAAACATTAAATTACTAACTACACAGTAAAAATTTTTTTTGTACTTTTACAAAAAGGTCTTTTGGAAACCTGTTTCCAAAAAGGTTTTTTGTAACACTACAAAAATGTTTTGTAATATTTACAAAAAACTTGTACTTTTACAAATTTCTTTGTATATTTACAAACATTTCTGTGAATCTACAAACAAATTTTTTATATTTACTGCTAATATTTGGTTCACTTTACAACAATTGTTTGTTGCGTTACAAAATTTTTTTTTTGGAAACTAGTTTCCAAAAAATTTTTTTTTGTAAAATTACGAAATGTTTTGTAAAATTTGCCTGGTCTTCAATGTTTATTTTGTTTCAAATCGAAAAATTTACTCATTACCATTTATTTTACTAGTTCCTAAAGGTGTTCACAATATTTATAACCACTTTAAAAGGTTTCGGACATCTCACATTTATTACCTGACATAATGTTCTGATATTAGTTTACAAGATTTTCCTTGTAAATGTACAATTTTTTTTTTTATTGTGTACGGAGCAGTACGCGAGGCTCTGAAGCAAGTGGGTGCAAATCATTTTCACGAAAAATACCTGCCCCTGCCTGTAATTAAAGATAGGAAAATGTCACGAGTCCAATAACCGGCAAGTTAGACTCTAACGTCTTAAATGTTCTCGAACCTTTGGCTGCTGTTCTTATGAGCAGTGTTCTCAGATCGAGGGAAATATTCCTCAACCGAAGGACAATACATAATTAGTTTTAAAGTGAGGGGAAAAGGGAAATTTACCTCAAAAACAGAAAAATCGTTGGAAATTGTAACTTTATTCGTTTTTGTCTTTATTTACAAAGAGAATTATTTTTCTGGTGAAAATTGCTCCTCACAATTATTTCTAAATTTTGAGTAACTTCAAGAATACGTGGTTATTTCTATGCGACAGTTGGAAACCCTGTAGGCTACAGATTATTCTGCTTGGTTACCATTTCTATTTTGTCGTCGTTCGCATTTCTGTGTACGTTTCTTATGTGACAGTGAGTAAGCGAGTTTTTAGTTCACTGTACCATTTCAGATTGGTTACGCATGAAAAAATAACTATTTATGCATCATTAAAATTTATTTACCTTTGCACAGCTCTGATCGGCTGTACGATTAAAGGTGTATAAATAACACTTTTATGTTATGTACGTACGAGTTTCTTACAAGAAATATTTTGGCATTTATGTGTTTCTGCTAGTTCATAGCAAGTTAATTATTTATGTTGGTAATTGAAAGCCAGTGAGGTGAAAACGTCACAAATGTGAGGAATTCCCAAAAATCTTGTTGGCATTTTCTCATGGATATCTGGCAACACTTTCTGTCAGTGTATCAGGTCATTGATGAAACTCGATGCTCTAAAGCAGCTAGTTTAATTCAAGTTCTGATACACTGAAAGAAAAATGGTGTATCAAAAATTTTCTGAAAAATTATTACGTTCTTAAAAAAAAAAAAATTAAAATTAAAAATAAAAAAATTGTGTTAAGACTTTTTTTGTTCCAACAAAGTGTAGGCTATTCGTGATGAGCACAACATATATTTGGCAACGTCTAGACCAACAATATCTTCGTAACGGCTACAAAATAGTTTCTTCAGTGTACCACGCTATTCGGTTATGGTTTACTTGCATTTTTATTGTTCACAGTGCTCCAGTACGTGTCTGATAAAATGCAACAAAATATAAGATATGGAATAATTGTGTGCGTAATTTAAATATAACCTGTGCGAAAATTAGTTCGCTACATTTCCTGATCTAACTGATAAGTGATGGAAAGATAAAGTCTGTGAAATCAAACACTTATGATTAGACTACCCGCAGCTAACACGCGTTTCAAATAATCCCACGAAAGTATTCCACATGTGCCAATTGTGCCAACGTACGAAAAGGAAACACATACTTCGGCCAAGGTCGGAACCTCATTGTTAAGACACCATTCTTATTTAAAAAAAAAAAAAAAAAAAAAAAAAAAAACACTATTTCCAAGCCGTCCAACATGGCTAAAAACGGCATTTCCAGACTCCCGTACTTAAAAATGTACTAACTGGATGTACGTAAAACCCAGATATAGATATGCACTAAACTTTGCTACAGACATTACACCAGTAAAATTATGTAGGCCTAGTCACCGCTTAGTTACCTGTAGTAAAAACCGTTCGGCAGGAAGCTTGCACGCTAGTTCAGCGCTTGGATCGTTGAGGCGATGCGGCATTTGATGCGCGTTCCAAGGTCTCCCTTATAGCTCCGTCACTTCTGAGCTTCTAACACGCAGGTAAGCGGCGCCCTTAAAGGACGAGAGTTAGAAATTTTTTTTGCAAAATACTCTTTTACAGAGTTTTGCAGCTATTTTATTATTATTTTTTTCACAATTAGCAAAATTTCACTCTAATATAGGCCTACTTCATTTTTATACAAATAAAGATAGTGTCACCTCCGTTTAATCTGAATGAGGTGTGTTAATAGTACAATTCCTTCATGTTATTGTTGATAACGGTTTAACTATTTGGTAACCAACAAGTGCAAAAAAAAAACCTACTTACAGGATACTAAATTTTTTCAAATCGATCAGACCAGTAGAATTGCTCACATTCACAAAAAAAAAGCTGTTTATATTTAAACGGCTGAACATATATCCTTGAATCAACACCCTCTATCAAGTCTCAGCTTTCAAACAAAAAAAAAAAAAAAACATCAAAATAGGTCCATTCGTTTAGGAGCTACAATGCCACAGTCAGACTTACAGATACACAGACAGACACGTCAAACATATAACACCCCTCGTTTTGCGTCGGGGGTTAAAAATTTGTTTCGTTCAAGCAAGGGGTTTTCTAAATATAACAGTAATTTGTAATATTTTCTGAAACTTTGAAAGCATCTACATTCAGTTCTTCCTGTTAGACTGTTTACACCAGGAATAACCTGTTAAAGTTTGTCGCCATGTTTTAGATACTCGATATGAATGCCTGTCTTTGCTGCCTACTTGTGACGTAAGCGTTCATATACCATTCATACGATCTCGATTAAACTTCGGTGAGTTGTGCTTACGCCCGTGAAGGTCTACAAAAAAATCTGTATCAGTGGGAAGGATGACAAAGGGGCCGGGGGGGGGGGAGGGAGCAGAATGGGGTGCACAAAAAATTAGTGAAACTTGTTTGCAAAACGATCATCAACGACCCTTAACGTCATTTTGCACAATTCATAATTTAAAAATAAAAATCCGTCGTAGCTAATCACTTTTAATATTATTATCAACATTGGTAAAATTGCTTACAAGACATTTAAAGCGCAGTAAATAATAGTAATTTTTTAAAGGAAGTGTTTAGTTTTTTAAAAGTTACTAGAATTATAAAAACATATCCACGCGAATAACTTAAAGCACTTTGGAGTACTCAAACTGTTTTTTTCCGTGATTCAAAGAAGCATTAAATTGAAAACCACGTGAACGAAGTTGTCGGCGAAGGCTTGTTTTAATATAATTATTTCAAAAAAATTAGAGTATATCATTTTTCCATTTCTTTGTATCGCAATATTTCGCAAGAAATTTTACGTACGCACAAAACAATTGTCTTATTAAAGAAAAAAGAAAATCGAGTAAAATATTGACTTTAAGAATTTTTGTAAATGATATATTTTAAATTTTTATATCTTTAAGTATTTAACCCGTTATAAAATTTCAGTGCAAATGATTTCAATAATTACTTCGGCTTTTGTTGGACGCGTAGGCCTACTATGTTCCTGTAAAAACCACTTACTATTTCACATGCCGTTATGAGTATAGTATGCAATCCATAATATTTTGTACTATAAGATAATATAGGTACAACTGATGTGTATGATACTAACCCTGTTTTGCAGAGTTAGAAAATTATACATGTTTTACTCTAGGGAGCTCTTAAGGTTTACAGACAGCAGGCACTAGAATCAGTAATATTTCATCAGATTCACTATGATTTAAGGTTTTTCACTGGCAGCCTATTGTTTTGTCAATTTATACCGATAATAAATGTGGAAAAACAATACATTCGGTAACATACAAATTAGTTCTTTTATTTCACGATTTAATAGGCAAGTGCAACTTCTACCAAGAAATACGTTATTTGAAAAATACAATTTTATTCGATGGACAAAATGTCATTATCAACAATTTCCCTAGTTTCTAAAGCAAGCAAGCTCCTAGTTTGTAGCATTTTATGGATTAGGTGATTTCGTAGGTTACACTGTAATGAACATATGCAGTGTACAGAGGAACGCATTCCCATTCGTCTGTTGTATAGGCTTAATAGTTGTTTTTTTTTTTGTTGCTTTTCACTCGGTTGCTTTTTCTGAAATTACACTGCATACTTTTAAAAAATATCATTTATACAAGAAAAAATTTTTTAAACATAAAATCACGAACAAAAGCTACACGCACCACATGCTGATACCAATAAACAAATATTTTAACGGTACTTTCACACGCCGTGTGTTAACTGCAGAGCAGTGGCTCGGATGCCTAAGTTACATGCAAATGAATCGTCGGTCCAGATCCCACAAGCATCTTTTTAAGTTTCAATTTTGCCGAAATCTTTTCTTCAGCGTTATCCATGTCAGAAAAAGAAACATAATTACGTTATATGAAAAATTAAGCAATTTTCGTGCGTCAGAGAATTAATTTTTACAATTGAAGGGCTGCTTTGGGTAAGGACTCTTGTCGAATTTTTCTGGAAAAGACTTTTGCATTTTTAAGGTTAGAGGATAAGGGACCATGTGTCGTTATGGTGGTGTGTATCATTCTTACGAAAAAAAAAAAAAATACAAATCTAAATGGACATAAACCAATATTTGTAACATAAACACCAGTATAATTGTTATCAGAAAACCTTTTTCTGTAAAATCATAAAAAAAAAAAATTACAAGAGCCCTTATTCAAAGCAACCCTTCAATTGACGAATTTCATTACTAAAAAGTGAATAAATTTCACTTATGCATTGTGCATTTTTCTTATTTTACTGATTTCCGATTAAACAATTTCAAACTCAAAATGTCAAAATAAATATTCTAAATTAAAAATCAAAAGTTCTAATACGTGTATAAATAAACTTGAATCTAAATTAAGATTAAATATATTCTAATATGAAATTATAAAGTGGAAAATCGCTAACAGTCAGTGGAATTTCTCTGACTACAGTGTGGATACTACTGGAAGAAAACACTAGAGGAACGGAGGGAAAGTGCGGCTGGCGAGCTGTTCCCAGTGTGGCAGGTTGCAAAATTACTAATCGTACAACCCTATGATGAGTAGAGTATGGGGTTGACTGGTGAGGGCAGGAGAGGAAACAGGGGAAGATGACAGGATTGCGTACGCTTCCCTGAGGAACTGTCGTACTTCGACACAGACTCAAGCAGACATCACTCGACGTCTACACGGCGTCAAGGAGGCTTCTCCTCTCGTATCGCCCGGGGACACTGTAAAAACCCTTTTTCGGAAACCTTCCAAACAATTAAGAAAATATTCTCCTACCAATATACGGCGTGGAAAATTAAAACATACTTCATTAAGCCAAACAAAAAAAAATCTATAACGTTACTGTGATTCGACTGTTTGGTTAACTAGTTTTGGGGTGCTACATTATTTCTACGGAAATTCATTAAATATATGTCCTTTAAATATGTGTGTTTATGTTTTGTTTCTGCATACATACACATCTATGTCCGATATTTTACAATGCGTTTTTTCTTTCTCGCTATTTTAGTTATTTTTGTTAGTGAAATAACACGTGGTGATGCTAAGAACGTGTGGAAGTAAGAAACTTAGTAGACCATACTGTTAAATATATTTTCGTACATTTGTACTGGTATTTAAAAAAATAATATTTTATATCTTGAGAGAAGATAGAATGTTCCAAAACAAGACAAACATTTCTTATGAACATGTGTGCTAATTTCCATACAGTAAGATATAAAAGTGCTATACTTTTCACGATTTTCCATTGCTACAGGAGATGATACAAGAGACGCCCACTCACAGAAACAAACAAACTGCAAATAAATACCAATAGCGAGTTGAAGGCAAGGGTGCACCTAAGAGAATCTTTAAAATTTTCATGTCTCTTCCTATTAACCTCTCTGGTATTTCTTAAAAGGGAAGTTGGTCTGAAAAAGGAAAGGGGAGGGAATAGAAGGACGTGGGCAACGTAAGTCGTTGTACTATGTAATGTAACTGGCTGTATTAAAATAAGATTTCTATATCTCAATTATATTAATGCCTTGCGTGCTCACCTGCATCTCTGCTTGGTGGTTAGTAATTGGATGTTTCTAACTCTCAAGGTCATATGGTTCAACCCGCTAATCACAGACGTGTGACGTCGCAGTAAATTTTCTCTGATTGGTGCAGTCAAATGAATGATGCAAAGACGTGCTGATTAATAGTAATAACAACGTATAGCAGAGCTGAAGACGTCTACGTAAGGCATTGAAACAAAGGGTTGCATAAATCTGGGTTTTATAGGCTTAATGGACGACTTGAAAAGAGGCGGAGCTTTAGTCAGGTGTGGGAAACAATTATCTCCATGGATACCGCAGCCGAACATAACCTTCATTTAGCTGTTTGGCTTCACATGTCCCGGATGAGATGTACGTCAAGAAAATTGATTATTTGTTTGGAATTTGCCGCTTTTTTTCTAGGTAAACATTAATCTTATGTATTTGCGTATCTTAACCATGAAATTTAAACTAATATGTTTTACCCTTACAACAAATCTATGAATGCGCAACATTTTTGCTTTCTGCAATTATCAACTAACAAATCAGCATGTTTGTAAACAATCTTTGTTTCCCACAGTATTTCCCCTGCGGTGTGACGTCATTCAGGGGGCGTGTACTTCAAGTCGTCCATTCATGTTACTGTATTTAATTATACATACCACACGACGTATCACAATACACCTCCAAAGAGGATTTGGATTTGGGGGGGGGGGGGTGACTTCTCCCAAATTTTCCTGCTAGAGAAACCAAATAGCCTCACAACTGTGCCAACTCTCTCACTTAAAGTGCAGGAACTGAAGGAGAAAGGTAAGAAAGTGAATGTATGGAGGAAAGAAGAATATACGCTATCAAGGAAGAAACTCGCGTGAGGCGTTGGTGATTTTTCGGGCGCGGAAGTTTGATTGGCCCCAGCCGTGAAGGGCATAACTCCCGACAGCTGCGGCTGCCACCCTGTTCCTTCGTTTTTATCCCGGAGTGACGGACTTCTGTCAGAGGGAAGAACTTCGTGCGAACCCAACATCTGCGATGAACACGTCTGACAAGCGCGCGCCCTTTATCTCCGTCTGACGAAAGTCACGAAGAGTTGAGGCTAGAACGAACTGAGGTGTTTGCTACAAGACAGATATGTAGGCCTACCAACTGGAGTGGAAATATACCGTCAGTGTGATCTACCAACGACTCTTGCAATGGGGGGGAGTGTATTAAAAAAACTGAACCGTTATTATAAACACGCATATCCGTCTGTACACTGAGAAGGTATATTACAATACATATCGTCAACAGTAATGTCTTTTAGACACACAACTTGATAGGATGGCAGTAAAATTGAGAGGAATAGATCATTGTTTGTGTTTAGGGACCATCCAAGCATTCGAAATTAGTGGAAAACCGAAATCAGGATAGCTGAAAAATAAAATCGAATCTGTGTCCTCCCGAATGCTTATCTAACGTGTTTTCTTTACGCCACCTTGTTTTGTCTCCACACAGAGAAATAAAGTATTGTTGTAGAAGTAAGCCTGCCATAATTATTTTAAAATAAGGACAACTATCAGGTTACGGTTGCCTGCACTGTCTGAAATGTTCCTATAGTCGGTTCGCGATAAAGTGAGCAGTTTTAAACACCATCTTGTCTGAAATAATTATTTTAAAATATTATTTTATTCTGACCTCAGATGTAACATTTTGAGAACAGTACACTCTACACGCTTTGCTTGTTTCTATGGTCGCTTTGTTTATTTAAAAAAGTGACAGGAAAATGTAAATTATCTGAAAAGAAAAATGCGACTAGGGTTTCAAAAGTTCTCATTTAATTTCGAATCACCCCTACAGTCAGTTATGTCGAATTAACAATCTGCTGTGTAGATGTAACAATACGTTCTGCATAAGTAGTAATATGTTTTGTATAAGTAACAATCTGTTTTACATAAGTAATAATTTGTGAAAGTACCTAGCTTTTGTGTAGAAGTAACAATCTGTTCTCTAGAAATAACAATCAGTTTTGTATAAGTAACAATCTGTTATATAGATGTAAAATTCTGTTCTGTATATGTAACAATCTGTAGAAGTACTACTCGACCACGACAACTAGTCCCGCGGGAAAAATGCGAACTACCGCCGTGTTGTCCTTGACGACCGCGCGCAACTGGTGTGGCGCACCACAGCACCGGCCATAATACTGTGGCATAGGCAGCTGGCTCGGTTTTCGCCGTGCTACGTCTCCACTGGTCGTGTGCCAGGAACTAATGTCAGGTGCAGTACATTTCCCCTCCTTGTGACGTGTCTACCTACTACTAGCGCCACGCTTCTTCCCCTCGCGGGAGGACTAGTTGTCGTGGTTGAGTAGTAACAAGGTGTTCTGTAGAAGAATCAATATATTGTGTAAGTAATAATCTTTTGAAGTGACAAGTTGTTCTGTACTAGCAACAATCTGTTGTATATAAGTAACACTCAGATGTATAAGTGACCATTTGTTCTGCAAAGGCTTAAGAAAAATCTATAGAAGTAGCAAGCTGTAGGCTACTGTAAAAACAACAATACGTTATATATTCGTAACAATATGTAGAATAAAATAATATGTTCTGTATTAGTAACATTCTGTTCTGTTTAAGTTATAACCTGTAGAAGAAACAAGCTGTTGTGTGGAGATAACAACCTGTTCTGTAATAGTCACAATACGTTCGGTAGGAGTAACGATCTGTTTATGTAGAAGGAACAAGTTTTTCTTTAACAGGAAGAAAGTACTTCGCTCCTACCACAGAACGCTATTGTAGGCACAATCCTCAGGCTACAACAATCAAACTGAACGTTCTCCCGATTATAATAAATTAGGGATACGTTTGACATTCTCGTGACAGCACCGAGGCATAAGACAGCTCATCACAACAACAGACTACGTTCATCTACATTCAATACTATACTATTACGGTCCTACGCACGACAGCACAGAAACACAAGTGCACTTCCTCCACAAGCACGGCAGTACGTGTAGGAGACACAGTAGCTTGCTCGGGGACCTTCTCGCAACAGCAAGGCAGTACAACAAGTGCCCCTACTGCAGCTCGTTATTCGTACGGGAGGGGTGAGGGGTGTTTCTTTAAGTGATATCACAAAACTCACCCGGTCAGCAGCACGTGGAAAATGAATCTATCTGCGCGATCGCAGTAGCTGAGCCGTTTCAGCGACAGAACGGCAACGTGTTATAGGGGTCTTCCCGCAACAGCACGGCGGCACAAAGAGCCGCCGCCCGGCAACACGTCACAGAGGATCTTCCCTTGACAGCACAGAAGT